>MU551652.1:2312276-2314776 GCA_024362625.1 Silurus asotus
AAACATTGTTCTCCTGCGGCGTGACCTGTCAGGGAGGTCAGGAGTTAAAATGGCGGCTGATTATTAAAGCCAGCTCCTTTTATGAGTTTAAAATAACTTTTGAAATAAAAGAAAGTAGCTTTTTTTTCAAAAATTAACCTGCTTTTATTGACATAAAATAAGTCCAATGTAAAACCACCAGTTATTAGGAAGACGAGAGATGTCTGTGTAATGACTCTGTGAAAATAACCCCCATGTTCAGACCAAAATCTCAGTCTAGACGCCACTTCATCGTCATTCGGTCATCTAGACCTAAAATTCCCGTTGTCCTGCTCTGCCCATCAGGTTCTCTTGGCTGTATATGTATAATCCCAGGTGATTCGAGAGAATTGAAACCCATTAAAGCTACACAACTGAGCTTCTAAGGCCTCAACATTCTGTTCATGTGAGAATCTGAATGGCTTGTCACCTGCTAGTCTGTAGCAAACATCACCATCTACACATCTGCAGTATTACTGCTTTCCGTCAGCGGCCCAGGAAACATAACTGATGCTACATGACATTTTAAAATGGCTGACCACTGCCATCTTCACTGTGTAAGATGTTGATTGACTGAACAGTCGAATGAACTGTGTTCAAACCAAGAGCAATTTTAAATACATTGACTTTATGATAACAAATTTTCCCCTAAAGTCATCAAAAGTATCATGGAATTAAATATATATTATAATAATAGTGTATTTTATTAATTATACTGTGTGGGCCGATGTGCTTCAAATTAATAGTAAATAATTGAGAATAAATGTTATTTATTTTGTAGCTCCTGTAAGCTTGAAGCCTAAATCTATGCTAATTTAAAGGTTTGTGAGGGGAAATTAAACTATTTATCTTCTTTGGAAAAGGTGTTATGTAAAAGATGGTATTTGTCTTCATGTCTAAGTGTCAAAAATTCAGTATATCAAATGAGTGTGACATGATGGAACCCATACCATGAATAAATATATATATATATATATATATATATATATATATATATGAGAGTGTATGCTATTGAGGCTCCTCTACAGTATATAGGACGCTGGACGTTTCCTCAGCGTGAAAGCTAAACTATAATTAGCCCTCGATGTTCCTCAGCCTACTTCTCCTCAGCCATCATGGCTTCTGCGTCATTTAGAAGGTGCTACGGTCATAAACTCCAGGGTGGAGATGTTCATATTTTAGCTTCAGCTTTGTAAAGGCGGGAAAGCTGAGGAGAATGACGGCGCGCGCTTGCCGCCAAAAAGCTGCAAGATCAAAATGGCGGGAGAAAGATAAGGCCATATAGAGCGTATACAATCTGATGAGGTTGTGATTTAACAGTAAACACGGAGATTGATAGCAGCCCTCATAGTACAAATGTAGACTTTATTTTAATGGGACACATTTTTATTGTTGTATTTCAGAACATAAGGTGTATTTTTTTACTTCCTTTGCTCGCTTGTGGACGGTGTCATGGCAGCCATGTGCTGTCAGCATCAAGTCCTGTGTGTGTGTGTGTATATATATATATAGCAGTAATTTCAGGTGTTTAACACATAATTAAATATTTATTTTATTCATTTATTTTTAACTAGGTTTTATCGTTCTTAGTTTGTGATGAATATTAAACGTCAAAAATCTTTTTTATTTGTTTAATAATTTTAAAACGTTTTTGAGAGAAAGCAATCAGTAATAACTGTTTTTTTACATCTAATTAATTGTTTTTAATAAGTGTAAAATAAAGAAAAATAAATATAGTTAATTTAACAAACGTCCCATTGTTGATTTATTTTGTTGTTGTTTTTATTGATGTATAAATCTTTCTCCGTATTTACTACAATTATAACACGTTATCAGAAATTATTTTATAATTGTTTACATCGACTTTTCATTACGTTTAGCGTCTTTATTCACCTGTTCAAAAAGCCTGTATAAAGCTTATTTAACAAACCAACCACAAATATATATATTTATATTTACACAGTTTTTTCACCACGGCATCATAAACACGCTGCATGGTTAAATTGTGTTATTTATACACACTGTTTATTAGAGTATTAATGCAATTTGTATTTGACATAATTCTTATAGAAATAACCCGTATTATCCTAAACACCATGCCGCAATAGTAAGATATGAAATAGTGTTAATAATCTACAGCACTGTGGTGTTTACACTGCATGATGAACCTCTTTAATGAAGTCTATAGAGGAGATTAGAATGGGCTGCTTTTAACTCTCACATAATTGGACCTTTTGCCTAATTAGCTAATTGAAGGTACATCGCTTGCCAGGTAAAACACACACACACACACACACACACACACACACACACACACACACCAAAGATATTGAAGGTGCAGATAATGAAACCTTTATTATTATAGGGGAGGATGTATTCGGTACAGTTGCAAGTAATTTATAAAAAGAAAAAAAACAAAGCAAATGGAAAGAAAAATCTCCAGCTTGAGTCTCTCTCTCTCTCTCTCTCTCTCTCTCTCTCT
>MU551652.1:2317276-2326559 GCA_024362625.1 Silurus asotus
GGTGTCTTTTTTTGGGCAGGTCAAAATGCACGCACATGCGCGCACACACACTTACGCATGCACATACACACACACACACATACTGGTGCACACACACACACACACACACACACGAAGAAGAGAGGGGAGGGTGAAGAGAGCAAAAAGAGAGAGGGAGGGGGGGTCTTTTTTTGGGCAGGTCAAAATGCACGCACATGCGCGCACACACACTTACGCATGCACATACACACACACACACATACTGGTGCACACACACACACACACACACACACTAGCAAAACGCCTCAATGGGACGCTCTCTATTGCATCCGCCTCTTCTTCATCCTCATCTTCTCCTCCTCCTTTTTTTCCTTCACCCGTTCTGCTAAAGACAATAGGCGGTGATGTTGTGCGGCAGCGCGCGCGGCGCAGAGAGCGGAGTGCGCACCGAGCGGCGCGCGGCACCGGATTTGAATAGGACGCTGTGATGAATGTCTATTGTGCTGGACGGAGTCCTGAATCTCCGCCGTCTCCCGCGAGCGAGTCTTAAAGACACAACGGCACCGTTTTACCCCGTCCCCCCTTCCAGAACACACCGATTACAATCACAACACTGTTCTGCATGAACACTTTCTCTCTCTCTCTCTCTCTCTCTCTCTCTCTCTCTCTCTCTATCTCTTTTTCCAGAGAGTCGGTGCAATGCTGTAACCCGGCACTGACATCCGACGCGCGTGCTGCCGGTTATTTCAGATTAATTAATCCGTCTATTTAAATAAATCAAGACTCAAGAGAAGTCAACAATGCGAGAACTGTTCTATTAATATCACCCTGTGTGTGTGTGTGTGTGTGTGTGTGTGTGTGTGTGTGTGTGTGTGTGTGTGTGTGTGTGTGTGTGTGTGTGATTACACGGGTTTCTCTCTGTGCCGAGTTTATACCGTGTAATAGGATTAAAATAATTCCCGATATTTTTATTTCACTGAATTTCATTCCACTGAAAGTGACCTGATCTGGAGTTTTAATGTTTTTAGTTTTCTTTCTTCCATTCATGATTGTTTCCATTAAAATTGATATTAAAGCATTTCTGACTTTTTTTCTGAGATTTTGAGTGCACAAAGTAAATGTATGTTGCACAATTATTTTTATTTCATATTATAAAGTAAAACTTTGGTTCAGGGGTCTGGTTTATATATATATTTAATAATTATTAGTAGTAGTAGTATTAATAATATTAGTAGTATTATGAATAATATTAGTAGTAGTATTAATAATATTAGTAGTAGTATTTCATGTCGCACTTAATTTTTCATGTTTTTAGGAAATAGTTTGTAAATTTCACACTGTGAATCAGTGACCCATGCTGTGTGTTTTCGTGTATTTCTACATTAGTCTTTACTAATAATATTTATTTTCTAAATTATTGTATTAATTGTGTTGTTTATAACTGGAGCAAAACTGCTGAAATAAATATTTAATCTTCGACAAATAGACCTGCTCTGGAAAATATTGCGAGACCCAAACAGATGAACGTGTGCTGATGTTTATTATGGAAATAATCTTTAATACATAAAGTTTTCTTGGGTATATTTTTAATGTAACTTATTGCACATAACGTTTTGCATTATTAATATTTTTAGATTTGCATCCTTACTTACTGCGACCCTGAATTATTTACATTAATTATTAAAAAAAATAAATTAATTAAAGCCGTTTTTCTGCTCCTTGAATAAAACCAATGTCTATTTGTAATAAATCTATGAAACGGAATAAAGGATGAAGCAGTTCTCGGGACTTTTCTGCTTTTCAACGCGTCACGGCTGCGTGACATCCACGCGCGCGGGCGCTCCGCCTCTCCTAATATACGATTGGATAAATCACGCCTCCTTTCTTAGCCACGCCCCTCTCTCTTAAAGCACTAATAACAGCAGGTTATTAATAAAATCAGCACTGAAAATCTGAAAAGTCTGAAAATCCAGACCTGCTCTGTACTGGTTTATACATTTCACCTTCTCAAATAAATCAGGTTTCCATACTGGTTCTCCAGGAAACCCTTTACACTGCTACTGTCCCATGTGCTGCTGAAGCCTAAAGTGTGTTTGGGTCAGAAGCAGTTAATGAATTCTCTGTAACAGCAGCTCTTAAACAGGGGAAGGTTTATATGAATGTTAATTATTATTATATGAATGTGAATATTAACAATATTAAGTAGAGAATAAAAATCCTCCGGTGAAGAAACAGCTGTTTACAGCTGCTAGAACATACGAGAGACCAGAAACAGCTGTTTTACAGACCTTCTACAACACAGGAAATATAAATATATATAAAAGTATAAAAGCTAAACACCTCAATAGTTTATCAGGTGTTGGGATAAAAGAGGAACCCCACACCTGGGGAGGTTTTGTTATACATCTTCTGATATAAATTAGATGTGTGTCACTAGATTGAAGATCTTTCAAGAGGCCTGAACTAAACACAAAAGTTCCTCCTCATTCTTCTCCTTTTCCTCTTCCTCCTCATATTCCCCCTTCCTCTTTCTCCACCTCTTTTTTCTCCTCTCTCTCTCTCTCTCTCTCGACTCATTTCTCATTCTCTTCTTTTTCCATATTCCTAATTATCTCACACTTTCTGCCTTTTCTTTTCTTTCTACTCACCGTTTTCCACTTTCTCAACTTCCTATTGAAGGTCCTATAATTTATACCATATCCTATTTCATCATTCATCAAGACTCTTCAAGTCTAAAGTGGGTAACTTCTTCTCCTCAATCCCTCCTTTCTCTTTGTTTTTCTACTGTTTATCAACTTTTGTGTTTAGATCATGTTCAATACTTTTTCATCCTTCTCTTCCTCTTCCCTCTCACTTGGTGGTGTTTGTGGTTCCCCAGTGTTTGCTCTTCATTGCTCATTTTGGAGAAGGAAAAAAGGAGACCCTTCACTACTTCCTCCTTTATCCTCCTTTTCACAGAGATTTAATGAATTTTAGAAACACAGTTTAACTATTCAAATATTATCTTCATCAGGTAAATATATAACATCGCATGGGAGAGATGTTGTACTCCTGACCTAAAACCTAAACCTAAAACCCAAGAAGAAATACACCCTAATCCACAGCTGTGATTTCTTCTGAGCTTTCAGAGATTCATAAAGATCTCTGATGCAATGCATATCATTTCTTCTCTGATCCCAATCATCAGCTCATGCTTTTATTTATAAGTGATTTACAGTTGAGGAATTTGAACTTTGAGCATTTGAACATAAAATCAAATAAAGAATAGAAAAATTAAAAAATTCAAGAGTAGAATAAAAAAAAGAATAAGAGTAAACAGAAATAAAAAAAATCACGATTGGTGTTGTGATGGACAGGAGAGAGTGAATTACATTTCTATTTATTTAATACATTTACATTACCAGCATTTAGCAGATGCCCTTATTCACACAACTTACACACCTGCTTTCAAATCTGATTGATAAATACAGTTTATCCTGATATAAGTTCATCACCAGGACACGGACTAAACAGTGGAGGCTGGAAATGTAAGCTCAAGTTCCACATGACACTGTGCCCCAAAATCGTATTTGGTGAATTCTGTAATATATATTAACATTGTACCATACGAATGTGATGAAAATGTGAGGTGTGATAATGAGGAAGGTATTATTATTATTATTATTATTATTATCATTATTATTATTATTATTATCATTATCATTATTATTATCATTATTATTATTATTATTATTATTATTATTATTATTATTATTATTATTATTATTATTATTATTATTATTATTATTATTATTATTATTATTATTATTATTATTATTATTATTATTATTATTATTATTATTATTATTATTATTATTACCTAACCCCACCCTACCCTACCCCACCCTACCCTACCCTACCCCTGTCTATTCCACCTTAACATAACTCTGATCCGTTAGCTTTGATGGAAATAAAACAGAGACAGTGGTAGATGGTGGAATGGCGGCTCACCACAGCGCTGCATTTGGCCTCATTCATGGATAAATGTTTAACTTGGGAGCTGAAAAGAGCAGTGGGGAGGCAGGAGGCAATGAAACGGCCCCGCAAACACAAAGGGCTCTGGCATTAACCTCCTCAGGGTTTAAGCAGCTCAAGTGGGCCACACATACTACAGCAGAGTACTGCAGAGTACTATACAGTACTAAAGGGTACTAAAGAGTAATACAGAGTACTATACAGTACTAAAGGGTACTAAAGAGTAATACAGACTACTACAGAATACTGCAGAGTACTATACAGTACTAAAAAGTAATACACAGTACTGCAAAGTACTGTACAGTAATACAGGGTACTAAAGGGTTCCACATAGTACTATAGAGTAATGCAGTATACTATACAGTAATATAACAAGGTTCTACACCATATTACAAAGTACTGCAGAGTAATACATGTAATACAGAGTACTGTACAGTAATACAGGGTACTAGAGGGTTCTCTAGAGTACTACAGAGTAATACAAGTAACTACACAGTACTAAACAGTACTGAAGATTAATACAGAATACTACAGAATACTACAGAGTACTATACAATAATAAATAGTATTAAAGGGTTCCACACAGTACTGTATGATGCAAAGTACCGCAGTGTACTACAGAGTACCATACAGTACTAAAGTGTACTAAAGAGAAATACAAACTACTACCGAGTACCGCAGAGTACTGTACAGTAATACAGGGTACTAGAGGGTTCTACACAATACTCCAGAGTACTACAGAGTACTGCAGAGTACTGTACAGTAATATAGGGTACTACAGAGTACTGCCGAGTACTGTACAGTAATACAGTCTGTCAGAATACAACAGAATACTGAATGGGTTTCTTCAGAGTACTTACGGAAGCTCTGATTGGATCGGTGTAGATGTTTTCCAGATCTGTAAAGACACAGGTTCTGTATTATCAGTTCTGTGAAAAGAACTTCACAACCTAAATCACATCCTAAATTAAAATAAAAAATAAATCAGCCCACAGACACGTTTTACTGATTCTCTGAAATCCGACACGTCGTTACAGATAAGTAGCGTTCGGGAATAATCGACCAGATATCGTTTTCAATAAAAAGACAGGAAGCGTCCATGCTTTGTTTCTCATCGCTCGCCCTCGGCTTTTATTTTATTTAATCAGAAAACGGCGTTAAGTGCAATCTATAAACCGAATAAAAGAGTGAAAACTACAGCCTTGGGTCGTCTTTCGCATCGATCGGTACCAACATCATCATCATCATCATCATCATCATCATCATCATCATCATCTTCACCTCCATGACTCCATGAGAGAATCTGTTACTCTAATAGCTTTTCTCTTTATAGATTGTAGCATGACATGTTTTCTTAAACCATTTAAGCAAACATATTTGAACTATCCTGGAATTCCTGGAGAACATAAGAATCCTGCTGGAGATCCTGGAAAACCTTTTCTACATCTTTATTTTGATATGCATGGCTTCTCCCAGGTTCTTCAATACTCCATATTCTCTTTTAGATTAGTTTTACTCCTACCGTCTGTACATACAGTACCAAATAAACACGTGAACATCAATTTAGAGGAAAATCAACCAATGATCATTCAGAATTCTAACAAGGAAAATATGGAGGAGGAGTAGAGATGGAGTGGGAGAGGAGAAAGATGAGAAGAAGGAGGTTGGAGAGAAGAGGAAGGAGGAAGAGTAGGGGGAAAGAAAACGATGAATAGGAAAAAAAAGTAGAAGGAAAAGAAGAAGGAGGAGGAAAAGGAGGAGGAAAAGGTAGTAGAATCTTAACTTTTGTACAATTTGTGAAGACACAAAATAAAGTTCTGATCCAGTGACAGTGTTTAATCCATAAATCTGGCTTTTGTCGCTCGTCCCAGAACTGATCCTGCACCGAGGAACTCAAAACTTCTATCCTGATGAACTTCTCTGCTCTCTCTCTCTCTCTCTCTCTCTCCCTCTTTACTCAGAAGTCCATTTTCTCTCCTGGTCATCCCTTCTTTCTCAGAAGTGTGTGTGTGTGTGTGTGTGTGTGTGTGTGTGTGGGGGGGGGTGAGAAGGCAAAGGAATTCTTTCACCGTGGCTGGACGGTTGCCAGGCAACAAGGACCAAAAGAGAAGCGGTGGTGACTCGGCTTCAAGCGTCTTCTGGGAGAATCCACAGAGTTGCTCGTTGTGCTGATGATCTCAGGTTACAAAACAGCTTTCCGAAGAATTTCTACTTTTTTTTATTATTTGATGAGTTACTTTGGGATAAAAACTGTAACATTCCCATAAAAACCGAGTGTCTGAAAGTCAAGATTGCTTTGGTGGTGATTAAACTGCTCTGGATTCCTAAAAGATCTAGAATAGTTTTTGTAAAGTTTTAATGCCAGCATGAGGCATGTCGCTGAGGATGCTAGTGGGCGTGGCCTGTTTTATAAATTTTTTGTAATTCTGATATATGATGCTAGCAGCCAAGATGGGACGGTGCGTTGAGCGTGTTGTTTGTCGCCGTAATTTCATGTTGAAAAAAATGTGACGTACAAATGCAATGTAAATGAGTGTGTCCAAAAGTATCACTTCCCCTTTTTCCTCTTTAACTTGGAGGCAGACACATTTTACAGGACGTCTTTGGATGCAGTCACATTCATGTTTTTCCTCTTCGCTTGAAGTTCCAGCATGACAATGCTCCTGTGCACAAAGCCAGCTACATGAAGATCTGCTTTACATGGGTTGGAGTGGAAGATCTTCTATGCCAATGCTATTAAACACATTTGGGATGAATGTGAACACTGACTGCACCCCAGGAACCTCCTCACCTTCTCACCTACATCACTACCTGACTTTACTAACACTCTTGTAGCTGAAGCTCCAGAAATTTCCACAAAATCTAGTGGAACATCTTCCCAGAAGAGTAAAGCTCATTATAACAGCAAATTGGGGGTAAATGTGAAGTTCAAATAGAAGCACATAGCAATCTTATGGTCCCCAGATATTTACATATAATTAATATCTTCTGCACTTTTCATTACGCATCCTGATTAAATTAATGTTTCGATGTTGATGTCAGTGGGTTCAGGGTTTTAACTCCACACTATTGATCCAGCAAATCAAACATGTGCACTTGTAAACGTTTCCTGAACTCATTTCGTTCCTGAGTGAATCTTCAGATCTCCAGCTTTATTGGTCACAGGGGACTTGGTGGTACTGATGACCTTCTGATCTCCAGTCGATTCCTGGAGACTTTCCATTGTACTGATTCATTCTCTAGAACAGCAGCTCTGGCAGTAGTGCAGGTTATTACACTCGTTCTGGTTATTATATGTTATGGTTTCTATAGAGACGGCTCGTTCACAGGAAACTATATAGAAATTTCTTTTTTTCTTTTTTGCTGATATGGTGGTTTTCTGTAGGTTTATGGAAGGAGTCTCCAGTCTCAGTGCTTTGTAACAGTCCTAGTTCAAGTTTTTTTTTTTAGTTTAGTCTGGACTTTTTGGACCCGTACAACAAGACGATGAGCCGAAGCGCACGTCTGAGTTCTGTAAGTGTTATTTAGGGAGCAGACAGACGTCTGAAATGATGTCTATCATGGAACCACCTGCCCAGTCACCACACCTCAATCCTACTGAACTGCTCTGAGATGAACTGCAACACAAGAAAGAAAGAAAGAAATCTTTAACTAGTGAAGAACATCATTGGCGAGTTTAACATGAGACATGGCAGCTGAATGTTCCAGATGCTGAGTGTGTAAATCAGTTCTTTCTGATAAAGGAGGATTTTTCACTGAAAATAAAGAGGAACATCTGGACATTTATAGATTTGTTTAGTCCAAAGGAAATCTTCAGACCAAAAGAAACAAACACGTGTCTCCGAAACACCACAAAACACTCTGTTTTCACACTTTTCTCACACTGCATGTGGTAAGAATTGAATATTTAAAGATTTACTGTAATATGAATTTTAATGTGAATCTGATTTATTTTCAACTTTCCTAGAAAAAGAAATGTATCGTCTGAAAAAAAAACCTGGTTCAAAATAAAAATACAAAAGTATTAAAGGATCAAATATCAGCAAATAAATTTATATTAATAGAAAAAATGTCAAAATCAGCTTAATAATTATTAATTAATTAATAAATTCTATGTATTATAATATTTTTATTGCACATTTTTTTTATTTCAAAACTTTATTTAAATGTAAACTTGTAAACTTTATTCTTCCTGCTTTTATTAATTATTAATTATTCTTTAAGTGTGTAGTTTTTATTCTACTTCATTTGCCTTTAATGTTCTGCTCAGCACAGCTGTGATGTGAGTTCCTGTAGAACTTCCTGTCAGCTCAGACCAGTCATCATTCTCCTCATATCTCTCTAAACAGCTACAGTGTTCCAGCCTGCAGACTCTCCAAACACACATGATGTTTTTTGTTTGTTGCACCATTCTGAGTGTAAACTATAGAAGCTGTTGGGTGTGAAAAACCTGAGCACCTCATCATCATCTGGAACCTTCCACAGTTCCAAGGTCACAGAAATCAGACTTTGCTTTTCTATCTGATGTTTGATGTTGACATTCACTGAAGCTCTCGAACCTGCATCCTAATGGTTTTACTTGTTGCTGTTATGTGATTGGCTGTTTGGATAATTGCATTAATGTACAGGTGTTCCTAATAAAGTGGACAATCAGTGAATATGCACATTACTGTTTGTAATCTATATTTTAATTATTTTTTTAATTATAAAAAAGGTGTTTTGTTAAAATAAAAATGCTAACATAATAAACTAAAATAAATCATAAATGTAATCAGTGACAACACTGATAATAATAATAATAATAATAATAATAATAATAATAATAATAATAATAATAATGATAATAATAATGATAATAATAATAATAATGATAATAATAATAATAATAAAATAAATCAAACCAAAAGAAGAAAGAGGTTCGTTAATGACACAGCCAGAGCCCAGACCTCAATCTATCTAAAAATCTATAGGTGGACCTGACGCTGGCTTTGCACAGATGTCCTTGCAATTTGATTGATCTAGAGGTTATGATATGACACATGATAGGCTCTTAGTCTAAAAGAATGAGTGGTGTAATAAAATCAAAAGATGCTCCAGCAAATAATTAGTTTAGGCGTGTGCACATGTATGCAGTTTTTTGTTTTTGTTTCTAAATGTTTCTATATTTTGTCATTTTTATTCATTGAAATTTGAGAGTAGAGAAGGTCCTGACATGATTTATGCTGAACTTCTTACATCATAAAATCCTGCCATTTTGTAAACAAATATGCATATTAAGTTGAGAAATAGG
>MU551652.1:2343675-2358590 GCA_024362625.1 Silurus asotus
GTGTGTGTGTGTGTGTGTGTGTGTGTGTGAAACTTACACTCTGCAAAATATCTGTGTGTTACTGTACAACTGTAGCACGTGAATGAAGCGTGTGTGTGTGTGTGTGTGTGTGTGAAACTTACACTCTGCAAAATATCTGTGTGTTACTGTACAACTGTAGCACGTGAAGCGTGTGTGTGTGTGTGTGTGTGTGTGTGTGTGTGAGAGAAACTTACACTCTGCAATATATCTGTGTGTTACTGTACAACTGTAGCACGTAAAGCGTGTGTGTGTGTGTGTGTGTGTGTGTGTGTGTGAGTGTGTGTGTGTGTGTGTGTGTCTGTGAAACTTACACTCTGCAAAATATCTGTGTGTTACTGTACAACTGTAGCGCGTGTGTGCGTGTGTGTGTGTGTGTGAGAAACTTACACTCTGTAATATATCTGTGTGTTACTGTACAACTGTAGCACGTAAAGCGTGTGTGTGTGTGTGTGTGTGTGTGTGTGTGTGTGTGTGTGTGTGAGAAACCGAAACCGCATTAACATTATTTGAAACAGTGTTAATTAGAAGTTATCAGAAGTACCACGTTGCAGTTTTGATTGTAGATTAGATTAGATTAGATTAGATCAAAAGAAATAGATTGGATTTAATGCAGTTGTATTTGTAGAGCAGCTTTACAGAGGTAAAGTATAAATGTGTTGTTTTTTATGATTATAAGTTTCTCTGTAATGAGGGATCCTGTGGTGAAGGAAAAACTCTGAGACTTCATGAGGAAGAAATATTTAGAGGATCCAGACTCAAAGGGAACCTCATCCTCATCCTCATCACTGAATGTCCATCATCACAGTTCCATCAGTGTTTAGGTGATGTTCAGAACTGTTCATACAAACGGTGTTCCTGAGCACATTGTAGCAGACTGTTGATCTAAATTCCAGTCCAAATCCATCCTCAAAGTTCTGGATCTTTTGGTTGTTGGTATGGGATCATCTCGAGCTGCTCAGAGTGAAGAGAAGTCCATGCACAGGTAGAGCATCTGGATGAATCGGGCAGATCCGAAGAGAAGGAAGAGACATGAACACTGGAGCACCTCAGGAGCAAGTTTAACTCAACATAGAGAAAGAGAATGATCTGAGATTAGATTAGATTAGATTAGATGAGGGGAGATCAGACAGTGAAATACGATTAAATGAGTTTAGATGAGAAGAGATAAGATGAGGGGCGATCAGATGAGATTAGATTAGATGAGATAAAATGATTTCCTGTTGGTGGTGGTGTTTTGGAGGAAATACATTGAGAACTTTACTTTTGTGGTTAATTAACTTCCTGATTCCTGATCAGCTCAGTGTGGATGATGTGAACTTGTGTGTGTGTTTGTGTGTGTTTGTGTGTGTGTGTTTGTGTGTGTGTGTGTGTGTGTGTGTGTGTGTGTGTGTGTGTGTGTGTGTGTGTGTGTGTGTGTGCAGCTGGAACTGAGCTGAGTGTTGTTAAGTATAAAACCACAAATCATAAAAATATCAGCACTCATGTTTTTTTTTCTTTTTTCACTCCAATTCTCATACATTGTTATTGTAGATGATGATGATGATGATGATGATGAAGTTCTCGACTCCATGTTGTTCCAGGGGTCATGGCCGTCTTGGCGAGCGCAATGCGCAGGACGGTGGTGAATCTCCGGCCGTTATGGCCTCCCTACCGTCCTGTCGCTCGCTCCTTCAGTGTCCAGAGCGAACACACTACAGAGAAAAGCGTCCCCTACGCCAAGACCTTAAAACAGGAGGACGGAGCGATCGGCCCCACCAAACCCCTCCCCCAGTCCGCAGACGCCGTGGTGATTGGGGGAGGAAGTCTGGGATGTCAGACGCTTTATCACCTGTGTAAGATGGGCATGAACAACGTGGTGCTGCTGGAGAGGGACAGACTGACGGCAGGAACAACGTGGCACACTGCAGGTGTGCTGCACACATGACCAACATCTCAGATATCATCTCAGATATCATCTCAGATATCATCTCAGATATCATCTCCTACACGACCGCCAATCAGTTCACATTTACATGGTGATTGGATGATTATTTTGTTGCAGTGGTGATGATAAAAATGTTTCATTCTTGAGTAAACTGGATACTCCCTCAGTGAGAACCTTTTACTTCAGAAATTTAAGACTAGAGAAATTACCGCCAAATCAAATATGCGGATCAGGAATCAGAATTTCATAGTGGATCGGTGGAGAACCGGGTCACCAACAACCACCACAGGTATCATTACCAACAGGGTACTGGTGTGTAAATTGTGCTCCTGTTGTCTGAAGGAGAGGAGAAAGATGTCTACAGAGACAGCAGGGAAAGGAGAAGTGTAGAAGAGTGGAGGAGAAGGAGAGGAGAAGTGGAGGAGAGTGGAGGAGAAAGACAGGAGAAGTGGAGGAGAGTGGAGGAGAAAGACAGGAGAAGTGGAGGAGAAAGAGAGAAGAAGTGGAGGAGAGTGGAGGAGAAAGAGAGGAGAAGTGGAGGAGAGGAGGAAGACGTCTACAGAGACAGCAGGGAAAGGAGAAGTGGAGGAGAAGTGGAGGTTCAGGTTGGTACTTTAAATGTTGGTACTGTGACTGGTAAAGGGAGAGAGGGATCTGATATGATGGAGAGGAGAAAGGTAGAGATGTTGTGTGGAAAGGGAGTAAGAGCAGGAACATTGGAGATGTTTAAACTGTTCTATCATGGTGTGGATGGAAAGAGAAATGGTGTAGGGGGGATTCTGAAGGAAGAGTACAGTAAGAGTGTAGTGGAGGTGAAGAGAGTTTCTGATAGAGTGATGATCGTGAAGGTGGAAGTTGAAGGGGTGATGATAAACGTCATCAGTGTTTATGCTCCACAAGTGGGTTGTAAAGGAAGTGTTCTGCTATAAGCCCCGCCCACTACAAGAAGAGGAACGGACTTACTCAGTAATGGATATAATACTCCATGACGTGTCTCGCTCTCCTCCTGTCTGTCTTTCAGGGTTGTTGTGGCAGTTAAGGCCGAGTGATACGGAGGTGGAGCTTCTGGCTCACACGAGGAACGTGATCAGCAGGGAGCTGGAGGAGGAGACGGGCCTGGAGACCGGCTGGATCCAGAATGGAGGACTGTTTATCGCCTCCAACAAGCAGAGGCTGGATGAGTACAAACGCCTCATGTCTGTGCGTCACGTTTCTCTTATTAACGTTCCTCATTCACAAGCCAATAACTCATTTTGCAAAACAGAATCTGATTGGCTCTTGTGTTTTATGATGTAATAACACAACACAGATGTTTAGCTTACGAATACAAGTATTACTGGTTCCTCTGTTTGCTGTTCCAGTTGGGGAAGGTGTACGGTATCGAGTCATATGTGCTCTCGCCTGCTGAAACCAAGCAGCTTTACCCTCTGATGAATGTAAAGGATCTGTACGGGACTCTGTATGTACCTAAAGACGGTACTATGGATCCTGCTGGTACCTGCACCACCCTGAGCAGAGCAGCTACAGCCCGAGGAGCCACGGTACCACACACCGGACCCCTAATGGACTTTATTAATTGTATCATATTGCCCATTGAAACGTCGTTAAGTGTTTTGTTCTCTGTAAAGTCATTTTTTTATGAACTTCACAGAAATTTAAACACTTTTTCTTTATTTTCCTTTTTATTTTTGTACATATTTAATATTAGAGCGCTGAGAACAACTTCACACCTGTCAATCATTTTAGATTCATGTGCTGATTGGATACTTTATTGAATGATGATGAAATAATACTTCTTCCTGCCTGCAGGTGATTGAGAACTGTCCCGTGACGGGTGTCCAGGTGAGGACGGATCACATGGGGGTGAAGAGAGTGAAGGCAGTGGAAACACAATTTGGGACCATTGAGACCCAGTGTGTGGTAAACTGTGCAGGTTTATATCTTTCTTTCTTTCTCACTTACTTTATTTTGTTTTCTTTCTTTTATGGCTGGCTCTTTCTTTATTCTTTCTTTTAAAATTTTTTTCTTTCTTTCTTTCCATCCATCTATCTATTCACCCCAAAAAATATAGAAACAGTCATTCTAGTGTTCAGTACAACTATTTCAATTTTATAACCATGTATTTCCCTTTATCACCGGAAGAGGGCGCTCCTGCCACACACACACCGCAGCCAGGGCAGTGAATTCAGAATGGACATTAGCTCTGGTTCAGGAAAGCCGAGTCTGACCTAAAGGTCACCACTAAAGCACCAAGATCGCCTAATATATTTTCTTCCAGCTTCAAAATTGTGAATGTTTTCATCCCTGTTCGATCGAGTGTTTAAACTTCACTATACACTATACGCTTTATTATAATTAGCATAATCAGGGATCAGAAGTGACTGATGAAAGACACGACAGGTATCTCTATTACTGGTGATGCCCATGAATTTACTAATTCCGACTGGAAGCTTGTAAATGAGATGAAATGTTTGTTATAAAAGGGTTTACAGCATAAACAAGCAGCTAAACTATGATTAAGGGTGTGGCCTAATATTCTAATGAGTATCGTTTAATTGACATCCTTCATCTGAGACTTCACTCAGCCTGTGACATCACTCAAGCTAATAAAAATTATTCTAGCATCTCCCAGAAGCTCCACTTTGTAGGATCGTTTTCTGTCACTAGTTTTGATCAGAGTTCTCTTGTCTTTAATAAACTGAGCATTTGCTGAATATGTTCATGTGATGTTCTTCTTCTGTATTATGAATCCTGGTTAATGATTGGTTGTGTTTCTGTTTAAGGTGTTTGGGCCACTAAACTGGGGAAGATGGCTGGAGTGAATGTTCCTCTCATTGCTATGCATCACGCCTATGTGGTGACGGAGAGGATCGAGGGGATTCAGGTGATGATGTATACTGTGTATCTCTACCATCTTCTTCCTGCCCCGTCCAATCTGCCTTATTCCATCTGCGTTATTCCATCTGCCCCGTCCCATCTGTATTACACGCGATGTAATTACTCACTGTGTATCAGTTACTCTGTCCTACTTATAACCCCCCCTGTTACACTGTACACCCTGTACCCCCTCAGTACACTGTACACCCTGTACCCCCCAGTACACTGTACACCCTGTACCCCCTCAGTACACTGTACACCCTGTACCCCCCCCCAGTACACTGTACACCCTGTACCCCTCCAGTACACTGTACACCCTGTACCCCCACAGTACACAGTACACCCTGTACCCCCCAGTACACTGTACACCCTGTACCCCCTCAGTACACTGTACACCCTGTACCCCCACAGTACACAGTACACCCTGTACCCCCCAGTACACTGTACACCCTGTACCCCCTCAGTACACTGTACACCCTGTACCCCCACAGTACCTGTAACCCGCCAGTACACTGTACACCCTATAATCCTCCATTACACTGTACACCCTGTACCCCCTCCTCCCACTTCCCCCCTTTAGGGTACCCAGGTAACTGCTCCCCCAACACCCATGTTCCCCTGTAACACTTTTCCATTAAACGTCCCCTGTGATTGGCAAAACTTCTTCCACATACACGACCATTAAATAAAACCCCTCCCTCATTCTTTTTCTCCGTTCATCTCTGTTTGTCTGTCTATCGTATTGCTTTTCTCCTCACACATGAAACTCTGCTGTGTGTGTGTGTGTCTCGTTCTCACTCGAGAGAGAGTGTGTGTGGGTGTTGAGCGTCTCAGAATAAAGTGACACTGTTATTCTTATCGCTCCTTATGCAACAGCACAGCTTTCACACCGCACCAGCAAAAACACAACAGGCCCCGTGAAATCCTGCTTCTCCACAGCTGAAAGCCTCAGCTAACATTATGCAACCTCCCTGCTGAGAGAATGAGTGTGTGTGTGTGTGTGTGTGTGTGTGTGAGAGAGAGAGAGCTGGAGCGGTTCAGTAACGATGTCCACCAGATGTCCCTTTTCTCTCTGTTTCTCTTTTTGTCTCTCCCTCTCTCTCTCTGTCTCTCTCTCCTTCTCTCCCTCTCTGTCTCTCTGTCTCTCTCTCTCTGTCTGTCTCTCTCTCTCTCTCTCTCTCTCGCGCGCTCTCTGGTCGATGGTGTGGCCATCGTGGGTGTGTTTTTTCTCGTTGTGCCTCACGCCAGAGGTTCTACCGGATTCACGTGTAACAGGCTTGATGATGTAAACTTCATACAGAGCATCAGACTAAACAAGAACACAGCCGACAAGGGTCATGTGACCTTCTGTATCACAAGCCCTAAATTAAAAAAAAAATGGTTTGTGTGTGTGTATGTGCATACGTGTGTACATTTGTGTGTGTGCACACATGTATGTGTTTTGTTAGTGTGTACATGAGTAAAGGTGTGTGTGTGTGTGTGTGTGTGTGTGTGTGTGTGTGTGTGTGAACACCAGGGTTCTGTAACGCAGTGCTCCGGTGTGGATTCTTTTCCAGCCGCATGTCCCTGAGTGTTTTATTTCTCACACGCCTTTTCTTTTTGTTTGTTTTCCCCAGAACATGCCGAACGTTCGGGACCACGACGCCTCGGTTTACCTCCGTCTGCAGGGAGACGCTCTGTCTGTGGGGGGCTACGAGCAGAACCCCATCTTCTGGGACGAGGAGAGTGTCCTGCGCACACAGACACACACACACACACACACACACACACACACACACACACACACACACAGACACACACAGTGGGAATAAAGCACTCGTTTAAAGCTGCAGTGTTTCTGGGTGGGATGTGTGTGTTGCGTGTTTCTAATTTCAGACAGCGTGTAGGAGTTTTTATCCGATTTCAGTCACGACAGCAGCACAGGCTCACAGGGAAACTTTCACTCTGAGAGGATTTGTGTCTTTTACAGTGTGTGTGTGTGTGTGTGTGTGTGTGTGTGTGTTAGGCATGATGAAGTGATATTTATGGGTTACTGTGTGTGTGCGTGTGTGTGTGAGAAACAGACAATCAATTAAAGTTGCTGAGTGCTTCGTCTGTCACGTTCATTTCCTGCTTCAGGTGCACATGTGACCATGTAGCAGGTGTGTGTTTGTGTGTAGGTGTCTGTAGGTTTGTGTGATTGTGTGTGGTTGGTTGTGTTTGGGTGTGTATAGTTGTCTGTGGTTGTGTGTGTGAGTGTGTTTGGGTATGTAGTTGTCTGTGGTTGTGTGTACAGTTGTCTGGTTGTAGTAAGGTGGTCATCCATGTGTTTGTCTTTGCATGTGGGAGGTTGTAGTTCAGTGGTTAAGGCTTTGGGTTCCTGATCGGAAGGTCGGGGCTTTAAACCCCAGTATTGTCAAGCTGCCACTTTTGGGGCCCTTGCGTAAGGCCCTTAACCCTCTGTGCTTTAGGGGTGCTGTATCATGCTGACCCTGTGCTCTGATTACAGCTTCCTAACATATGAGAAGAAAAAATGTCACTGTTCTGTAAAGTACATGACAAGTAAAAGCACCTCTTTACCGTTATTAAGTCTCTTGGGGTCTCTGTTGTTGTTTGGGGCGTCTCTGGACATGTCTGTGGTTGTGTTTTGTGATCTTTGTGTAGGGTTGTGTTAATGCCAGTTTAGTGACCTGTGGACGTTACTGGTCGTGTCTGTAGATGATGAGGAGTAAATGAGTTTCTGTTCTGGTCTGTAATTTTGATCTGATTGTAAAGTCTGTGTTCTTGTACAGGTGTCGGATAAATTTGCTTTCAGCCTGTTTGACCTTGACTGGGACGTCTTCATGCAACACATCGAGGGAGCGATAAACCGAGTTCCTGCTCTGGAGCGCACTGGGATCAAATCCACCGTCTGTGGACCAGGTACATGGTGAAGATCACACCAACATGCAGAACCCCAGTAATCTGGAATTTAGTAACCTTAACTGTGTGTGTGTGCGTGCATGCGTGTGCGTGCGTGTGCGTGCGTGTGCATGCGTGTGGATGCGTGTGCGTGCGTGTGCGTGTGTGTGTGTGTGTGTGTGTGTGTGTGTGTGTGTGTGTGTGTGGGCGTGTGTGATTAGCTGAGGCTGTAGCTACTGTGGCTGTGACTTGCTCTGATGAGGATTAATGGTAGTTTTTACAGTGCAGGAGCTTTTGGTCAAATACACAACACACACACACACACACACACACACACACACACACCACAGGTAAGCACATCATTAGGTGCTACTCTTAAAACTCACGCCGCTGAGAACATGTGCATTTCATCCGTTTACGATTGAAATCATCAGACGATTGAACTCGATTACACTGAGACCTCCAAGTTTCTTGTAGGAGGAAAACTTGAAGTTTTTGAGGTGAACTGATTCAGTGAGTTGGTTATGAATCAGAAACGCTTACAGTAGGATTCTGGTCACCTTCTGATGGTGATTGAGGAATGAAGCTTCATCTGCTGGAACACTTTTTAATCCACTAAAAATTAAATAAATAATTAAATGTGAAATCGAATCATATAATCACAAAAACGTGTTTTTTTTTTTTTCCTCCTTCTACAGAATCTTTTACTGCAGATCACAAGCCACTGATGGGAGAAGCTCCTGAAGTCAGAGGATTCTTCCTGGGATGTGGCTTTAACAGTGCAGGTAACACACACACACACACACACACACACACACACACACACACACACACACACACACACACACACAGGAATCCCATGTGTAAGAACACAAGTTACTTATTGAATGTAAAAATCTATTACACATTAAAGAAAGGAAATGGAGCAGTGGTTTAGAGTAGATACATGAAAGAGAGGCACAGGAAAAGGGGGAAAGAAGAGAGACATGAAGGAAGACTAAAGATAGAAGAAGTAAAAAGGAGAAAAGAGAGAATCTGCCCTGGTGCTGGTCAAATGTGACAACATGCTGGGATTCCTGTTTTGTGTGAAGCTCCGCCCACTCTATGCTAATGCTAGCTAAATATTCTTTAGATTCTACACCTTTTTATTTATTAAACGTGTGAATAAGGCCGATGATGCGATGGGGGAATTCCTGGAGAAGAGTGAGAAGTTCCTGTTTTAGGATCAGTGCAGATCATCAGCAGCTCCCTGGGTTTGATTGACAGGTATGATGTTGGGTGGCGGCTGTGGGAAGGAACTGGCTCACTGGATCATTCACGGGAGACCTGAGAAGGACATGTACGCTTACGACATCAGGTATGGAAGAGTGTGTGTGTGTGTGTGTGTGCCTGCGTGTGCCTGCGTGTGTGTGTGTGTGTGTGTGTGTGTGTGTGTGTGTTCTGATGTTTTGCTTGCAACCTGTAAAAGTTGGTGTGATTAGCTGAGGCTGTAGCTCCTGTGGCTGTGACTTGCTCTGATGAGGATTAATGGTAGTTTTTACAGTGCAGGAGCTTTTGGTCAAATACAGAACACACACACACACACACACACACACACACACACACACACACACACACACACACCACAGGTAAGCACATCATCAGGTGCTCACGCCACTGAGAACACGTGCATTTCATCCGTTTAGCAGATGATTGAACTCGATTACACTGAGACCTCCAAGTTTCTTGTAGGAGGAAAATGTGAAGTTTTTGAGGTGAACTGATTCAGTGAGTTGGTTGTGAATCAGAAACGCTTACAGTAGGATTCTGGTCACCTTCTGATGGTGATTGAGGAATGAAGCTTCATCTGCTGGAACACTTTTTAATGAAATAAAAATTAAATAAATAATTAAATGTGAAATCGAATCATATAATCACAAAAACGTGTTTTTTTTTTCCTCCTTCTACAGAATCTTTTACTGCAGATCACAAGCCACTGATGGGAGAAGCTCCTGAAGTCAGAGGATTCTTCCTGGGATGTGGCTTTAACAGTGCAGGTAACACACACACACACACACACACACACACACACACACACACACACACACACACACACACACACACACAGGAATCCCATGTGTAAGAACACAAGTTACTTATTGAATGTAAAAATCTATTACACATTAAAGAAAGAAAGGAAATGGAGCAGTGGTTTAGAGTAGATACATGAAAGAGAGGCACAGGAAAAGGGGGAAAGAAGAGAGACATGAAGGAAGACTAAAGATAGAAGAAGTAAAAAGGAGAAAAGAGAGAATCTGCCCTGGTGCTGGTCAAATGTGACAACATGCTGGGATTCCTGTTTTGTGTGAAGCTCCGCCCACTCTATGCTAATGCTAGCTAAATATTCTTTAGATTCTACACCTTTTTATTTATTAAACGTGTGAATAAGGCCGATGATGCGATGGGGGAATTCCTGGAGAAGAGTGAGAAGTTCCTGTTTTAGGATCAGTGCAGATCATCAGCAGCTCCCTGGGTTTGATTGACAGGTATGATGTTGGGTGGCGGCTGTGGGAAGGAACTGGCTCACTGGATCATTCACGGGAGACCTGAGAAGGACATGTACGCTTACGACATCAGGTATGGAAGAGTGTGTGTGTGTGTGTGTGTGCCTGCGTGTGCCTGCGTGTGTGTGTGTGTGTGTGTGTGTGTGTGTGTGTGTGTGTGTGTTCTGATGTTTTGCTTGCAACCTGTAAAAGTTGCTGTATCAAAACATCCCAAGGTCTGTTGTATGCATTTGTTCCAGGATTATAAACACATTGTGTGTGTGTGTGTGTGTGTGTGTGTGTGTGTGTGTGTGTGTGTGTGTGTGTGTGTAGGAGATTCCATCATTCTCTCACCAACAACAATCGCTGGATTCGAGAGCGCAGTCACGAGTCTTATGCTAAAAACTACTCAGTGGTGTTTCCGTTTGATGAACCTCTGGCCAGCCGCAACATGAGGAAAGACCCCTTACACCAGGTCTTTCTCACACACACACACACACTCACACTCTTTCTCAATCATTATACATTTTTTAGACCCGCCCACTTCAACAAAAGCTACATAAGAAGAAATCTTACATCTTCACCTCTGACACTGGAGACTCCTTCCATACACTTTACACGTTTATTCTCCTTATCAACAAAATTTTACCGCATCAGCAATTGTTTTTAAATTCTTTATCCAAAGTGCCCTGATTGAACTGTTGCCATAGAGACGATAACGACTGACGTGGCGAATTGTTAACAAGCTTGTCAATTTCTGACCAATCAGAATCCAGAATTCAGTCAATTCTATTTGTGATATATATTTAGATCTATAAAATCACACAATACATGTCAAAAGTATGTGGACACCTGGGCATGAGATCAGTAAATGCTTTTTAAACCTCAGATTCCACATTTATTTCCCATTTGCGTACAACATCCACTATTCTGGAATGATGTTCCACCAGATGGTGTGGTTTGTGGAGATTCTTTCAGCCACAAGGGTGTTAGTAAAGTCAGGTACTGATGTGTTAGTGTTCACATTCTCCCCAGAGGTGTTCATTAGGTGTTGATTGGAGCTCTGTAGCAGGAGATCTTCCACTCCCACACTCCCATGTAAAGCAGATCTTCTTGGAGCTGGCTGTAGGGGCATCGTCATGCTGGAACAGGTTTGGGTCTCCTAGTTCAAGTGAAGGAAAAGTTTCTTTGGGGAAGAACCACATATGAGTGGAAAAGTCAGGTGTCCCAGCGTGTGGCCGTAGCGTGTAGATGCAGATGATGGAGGTTTCACAAGCTCTCAGGCACCACTGCAGCTCTTTCTGTGGTGGGAATAAAATACTCAACTTTTCATTTTTTTTTTATTTTCTATTTTTTTCCTCAAACATCCAAATTAAACAAATTATTTAATTTAAATGTTTATAAATTTCTCCATGAAATCGTTTGAACTCTGAGCCAAAAAGATTTAAGGATTTAACCACAACTCAGTATTTCTTATCCAAATTTCCTTTCTGATCTTACATTCTTTTATTTGTTCTTACTGTGTGTGTGTGTGTGTGTGTGTGTGTGTGTGTGTGTGTGTGTGTGTGTGTGCGCGCACAAGACTTGTTGCTAAGCTACTGCTAAAACGACATTGCTTAAGTGTTTCCAAAAATACCCTGCATTCCGCCGGCCGCTCGAGATTCAGTTGCATCTAAGCATCTTCACGTATCATCACATGGTGCAAAAGTATTGGCGCCCTATACTATTCTGTATGGAGAGCAGCTCAGTATAAACAGATGAATTTGGTGATATTATGAACGTAAAGGTTTTGTAAAGAGCGGAGCGTTATTAACGATTTCGCTCTCTTTTATTTCAAAGTTGAAATGTTTTCTGAAGAGGGTCAAAAGTATTGGCACCCCTTTGCTACAACAAGAGAAACACAGCATAAGAAAACGTTTTTTTCCCCTTTGTTTGTTTAATATTTAAATAAATACAATAGTTTTAGAAAATAATACACTTTTGTATGTAATATTCATCGATGATGAGGACGTTTTACAATTTTAGGCTCCGCCCAGTTTCTATTATTTTGGCTAGCACTTAAAAATATATATATATTTTTTTTTGGTTTGGTCTACAGGGGACACTGTATATTTACTATATATTTCTTGTTATAACAGTTATTTATACACACACACACACTAACTCACTTTTCTAGCTGGTGTAGAACTGCCATTAGTGTACTGCTAACTGATTTCATGATTGAAACACACACACACACACACACACACACACACACACACACACACACACACACTAGCTGAGGCTATTCATCGGCATGGCAGCTTTGTGATTATTTTTATCCTCAGTCAATTCACTACATTATTATTATGAAAAGAATAAATAACAGGGTTTCAAACAGGAAAATGGCTAGTGGTGAGTCATAACCACACACACACACACACACACACACACACACACACACACACACACACATGCACACATTTCAAAAATCACATCCCCACTTCTCATCATCTCGTTCGTCCTTCAGACTGAAAAAGATTTTTAAGCAAAAAGAGGTTGGTGAAGAGAGTCACTTAGCAACCAGCTAAGAAAGTGTGTTTGTGTGTGTGTGTGTGTGTGTGTGTGTGTAAGCATAAAACATACACAATTGTTAAGCATACAGCTATATCCTAAGAATATATAAGGCTATGATTTATAAAGCTGTACGTGGCCAGGCTGTGATCTTTGAGGCCGTGATCTTTGAGGCCGTGATCTTTGAGGCCGTGATCTTTAAGGCTGTGATCTTTAAGGCTGTGATCTTTGAGGCCGTGATCTTTGAGGCCGTGATCTTTGAGGCCGTGATCTTTGAGGCTGTGATCTTTAAGGCTGTGATCTTTGAGGCTGTGATCTTTAAGGCTGTGATCTTTGAGGCTGTGATCTTTGAGGCTGTGATCTTTGAGGCCGTGATCTTTGAGGCCGTGACCTTTCAGCCTTGCGATCGTTAAGATGGTGATTGTTCAGGCAGTGTTGATTAATTCTCTATATTATCAGCTCTAATCGTAGTGCAAGTTTATATTAATGCACTGGTTCTGATGTGTTGTTGTTTCCATCACAACGGCTCGTTCCCAACAGACAGTCCACATTATGCATTTAAGATTAAAGTGTTATCTCCTCCACCATCAGAGCTTCTGAGAAAAGAATCATCTGACCAATCAGTCCAGCGTTCAACCGCACTGTGATGTAAACAATTATCATCCATAATTTCACCTTTATATATAAATCTCTCTCTTTATCTCTCTCTCTTTATTCATCCATTTCTCTCTCAGTATCTCACTATTCTTTCTCTCTGTGTAGGTGCTGTTAGAGCAGGGCTGTGTGTTCCAGGAGAGACACGGCTGGGAGAGACCGGGGTGGTTCAATAAAGACAGACCTGCACCGGTTAGACACACACACACACACACACACACACACACACACACACACATTACCGTTGAAAATAAACACCTTGTTACAAGTTAAGATTTCAGTGTTAATTTTTCTGTGTGTGTGTGTGTTTGTGTGTGTAGGTTCTGGATTATGATTATTACGGTGCGTATGAATCTCCCATCAACAGTGACTACAAATACAACGAGCTTCTGGGCAGAGAGTACACCTTCGACTTCCCTCCACATCACGACACGGCAAGTGTGTGTGTGTGTGTGTGTGTGTGTGTGTGTGTTCCTGACCATGTTCACACCTGGCATTGATGTATTATGTGTTACTATGTACATTGCTAGTAAGTGTGTGAAATACTAACAGATACTATTGTATGTCAATGTGTGTGTGTGTGTGTGTGTGTGTGTGTGTGTGTGTGTGTGTGTGTGTGTGTAGATCAGAGATGAGTGTGTAGCCTGTAGAAACTCTGTAGCCGTGTTTAACATGTCCTACTTTGGGAAGTTTTACCTCACCGGCCCCGACGCCAAGAAAGCAGCTGATTGGCTTTTCACTGCTGATGTCAACAAAGCACCAGGTGCGCACACACACACACACACACACACACACACACACACACACACACAATCCAGACATGATTTTCTTTAATTTTTTATTGGGAAATATTTTACAGCCATTCATAATATTTCAACTTCTTTCTCTCTCTCTCTCCATCTTTCACTGTCCCTCTTTTGCTCTCTCTTTATCATGCCTTTGTATCTCTCTCTCTTTTGCTCTCACTTTAGTTTCCTTTTGATCTTTCTTTTTTATTATCTCTTTTGCTTTCGCACTCTTTCTTTTGCTTTCTCTTTATCACTCGTTCTCTCTCTCTCTATCTCTCTCATATATTTCACAACACAATGTCGAGCCAAGTCACATTGAAAAATTAGCCTTTTAATTCTGGTGACTGACGTGTGTGTGTGTGTGTGTGTGTGTGTGTGTGTGTGTTTGTTTATTCCAGGCTCCACTGTGTACACCTGCATGCTAAATAAGAAAGGTGGGACTGAGGCGGATCTCACTGTCAGTCGTCTGGAACCTGGCCCCGCCCACCTCCCACTGACTCCGGAATTTACCGGTGGGTTAAAAAAAATATCACATACTGTTATGCACATTTCCACATGAATATTCATAAACTCATGCATACACAATTTATTAAAAGGCATGTTTTCATAAGTGCATTTAGAAACAAATGTATGTGCTTTGAAACGTGTTCTGGTTAAAGGTGTAACTTTTAAGCACGTGTGTGGGTGGGGGGGGGG
>MU551652.1:2361109-2373609 GCA_024362625.1 Silurus asotus
GATTTGCTGAAGGAGGTTGTAGATGCAGATCTGAGTAATGAAGCCTTTCCTTTCTCCACCCACAAAATAGTGACTGCTGCTGGACACAAGGTCAGTTTCCCTCACCTACATCACTGCTGACTTCACTAACAGCCTTCTGGCTGAATCTCCACTAAATCTAGAGGAGCATCTTCCCAGAAGAGTGGATTATTATAGCAGCAGATGGGAAGGAAATGTGGAATGGGATACCATGAGATGTTCAGAAAGCACATAGCGATCGTATGGCCGTGTGTCCACAAACTTTTGGCTTTATAGTGAATTTTGACAGATTTCTTCACAGAAATGAGAGAAATCTCATGATTTGGATGATGTGAAGGAGGAAAAGCCGCTGTAGCACATCTGTGGTGAAAATCTGCAGAAAAAAAAACATTTTTAATGATAACAATGAATGAATACGGTCATTTCTTTTAGCGGTCATGTGATCATCTTTTATCATGCTCAAGCATGAAACAAACACACATCATGGTTCATCATTGCACCTGACTGTAGTCCACCCAGTATTCACTGAGACACATCTGGAGAACCCGTTACAGAGGAAAAGTGTGAAGGGGAAAAAATGCTTCATCGAAGCACGATCATGTGACACGCTGACGTGGCAGAACTGTTCAATTTATTAAATCATTTTTCTGTTTAAACAGTAAATATTTTTTTATATTTAACATAAAAAAGAAGCAATTTTATGAAGGAACTGTTCAGATGTTTCACGTGAACACGAAGACACGAAGCTTCACTGCGTCTGGTGGAAAAAACAAAAAGAAAAGTGCTGAAGGCTGCAGAGGAGCGATTGATTCAGGAAAGACATGAGTGCACACTTTGTTCCTCTGTAGAGATCCGAGAGTGAACAGGAGTAATGGTGTGCTGTGTCAGCACACACACACACACACACACACACACACACACACACACATTTATTCCAATTAACTCTCTCTGTCTTCACCACACAGGATTTTTTTTTACAGTTAGTTCCTGCCGAATCAACACAAACCCTCAAGTTTTGTTTCTTTACTTTTTCTAATGTAGTTAAAGAAATTCAAGGAATATTTTATAATGTATACATACATGTACACACACACACACACACACACACACACACACACACACACACACACACACACACACACACACAACACCCATCAGCCATAATGTTAAAACCACCTGCTGAACAGCGTGGAGTTCTGACGCGTCTCAGCCTGGACTCCACAGGACCTCTGAAGGTGTGTGTGTGTGTGTGTGTGTGTGTGTGTGTGTGTGTGTGTGTTTGGAGTCTCACACCAAGACCTGAGCAGCAGATCCTTCTTGTAAGTGGTGCAGTGAACCCTCAATGGATCAGACATGTTTCTCCAGCATCCACAGCATCATTAGCATCCTTCACGTCACCTGTCACCTACACATCATATCATGTAGGAGTTAATTATGGTTTGAAGCAGACACCCGGGACTCGTCTTTGCTCCAATATAAAACTAAAGATGGCGCTAACATGCGTTCCCGCGAGCTCTGCTTTATTTATAGCGAGTGCTGAAAAAGCAAGTGTATTGTTTTAATGGTGTTTTCTGGTGAAGTTTCTTCCTCGCTGATGCGACAGTATTCAGGTATGAGCACACTGGAGAATTAAATGTGTGTGTGTGTGTGTGTGTGTGTGTGTGTGCGCGCGTGCAGGTACGAGCCATGCGCCTGTCCTTCGTCGGAGAGCTCGGCTGGGAGCTTCACATCCCTAAAGACTCCTGTTTGCCGGTTTATCAGGCCGTCATGGCCGCCGGCGCCAAATTCGGCGTCCGGAACGCAGCGTACAGAGCCATCGACTCGCTCAGCATCGAGAAAGGTGAGGTTCTATTTACAGTTCTACTGCACACACGTACAATTACAGCTTCGCTGAGCCCAATCCAGGAAATATCTGCACCCTGGTCTGATCTGTTTCTCCTCACACAACAAGCGTCAAAAAGGTTTCTTCAGAAGTTGTGGGTGGAGTCTGGTGATAAACACTGCCAATAAAATACAAGAGAGATTTTGGGGTGCCAATACTTTTGTCTAAATATGAATGACCGGAATTTTTTCCTCTTTTCTGTACTGTTTAAAGCTGAAATAAGTTTTGCACGATGTAATGTTCTGCCCCATTAAGTGAGATATTTTTATTCATTAATTGAAACGTTTGAGTTTATTATTGTATTTAAGAGTTCATTATCAATATGTATAGTCTGAGGAGGAGGGGCAGGGAGGGGCGGGGCTTACCATGTCTTACTCCACCCCACTTCTCTTTTCCCAGGTTACAGACACTGGCACGCTGACCTGCGCCCTGATGACACGCCCCTGGAGGCGGGGCTTGCGTTCACCTGTAAGATGAAGTCGTCTATTCCCTTCCTGGGACGTCCAACTCTGGAGGTGCAGAAGGCCGAAGGTCTGCGCAGAAGAATCGTCTGCTTCACCATCGACGAGTGAGTGAGGCATACTGAGGCATGCACACCTTCACCTGAACATGCGCACAAAGACACACAAAGACGCGTGTCTAGACGTTTCAGTGCTGAAGCACACAGAAGGCGTGCAGGGGAAAAGTGTAACACCGAGCTGGAGCACAGCGGCAGTCAAAAACCCTGACAACTAAACAAATGAAAAGTCGTCTCTTCATTGTTTCTCAGCTTTCACGTTATTTCCACTTCATGCAGTCAAGTGTGTACGCAGCGACGATCCTGTACTCACACACCGGTTCCCTGAGGAGTGTGTGTGTGTGTGTGTGTATGTGTGTGTGTGTGTTCGTGTTCTCTCTTCACACAGAAAAGTTCCCATGTTTGGATTGGAGGCCATTTTTCGTAACGGTGTTCCAGTTGGACATTTGCGCCGCGCCGAGTTTGGCTACGCCATCAACAAAACCATCGGCTACGGATACGTACGCAATCCAGATGGGGGGGTGGTGAGTCTCTCACACACACACACACACACACACACACACACACACACACACACACACACATACACATATATACAGTTTATACACGTGTCTGTGTACTGTGATGATGAAATAGTAAAATTTTAATTTAGTATAGATAATAATAAAGAAAAAATTAGATAAAGTAAAAAGAGAAGTGCAATTTATCACTTCATCTTCATCACAGCAGAAAAATAAAGATGGCTGCTCCTGACCTTGGGTTTAAAGGTCAGAAGCATCCATGAGGTTGGACTTGTCGTGTCTCTCTTTATAATAAAGCTGTTGGGTTTTGACTCTTTTGAATCGGATGATGTCGATTTAACATGTCGATGTGATTATTTTTTCCCCCAGGTGACTCCAGAGTTTATCCGCAGTGGTGAGTTCACGCTGGAGAGAATGGGCGTGGCCTACAAGGCCCATGCTCACCTGAAGTCTCCGTTCGACCCGGAAAACAAGAGAGTGAAGGGAATCTACAGCTCAGAGTGAACCTTCAAAAACGGTCCTGATCTCATCCTCACTACAAAACTGAACCAGAGGCAGCTGCTGTTACACACACACACACACACACACACACACACACACACACACACACACACGCATAGGACTTTTCCAGAAGTAGTAACATGTCCTCAATTCTGTCTTAAAAAGTCTGAACAGTCATAAAGCTTCTAGAAGGAGGAAAATATCTAAATGAATAGAATTGTCTGTAAAATAAAAACTATTGAGGCAAAAATCTGTCCACATTGTTTTCTTTTCTATACAGTGTGTGTAAAAATGCGAAAACACTCAGTGTTTTGGTGTGGTGTTTGAGAGTCACATATGTGTTCCACCCGGTCCAAAGACTTACTTTGACCAAGTAAATCAAATGTCCAAATGTTCCACTTTATTTCCAGTAAAAAAAATTATATTATGATGTTTTACACACTTTCAGCATCCATTTCATTGTTGTGTTCCTGTACTATGCAATGACTAAAAAGTTGTATCTATCAACCCAAAGCTAAGATTTAGTACGTTTTATCCCTGAATAGCACAGTAGATAAACTGCTACAGTACACAGTTGTACTAAATAGAACATTAGAGTATAGTGTAGAGTAGTGTAGTACATTAGAGTATAGTGTAGAGTAGTGTAGAGCATTAGAGTATAGTGTAGAGTAGTATAGAGCATTAGAGTATAGTGTAGAGTAGTGTAGTACATTAGAGTATAGTGTAGAGTAGTGTAGAACATTAGAGTATAGTGTAGAGTAGTGTAGTACATTAGAGTATAGTGTAGAGTAGTATAGAGCATTAGAGTATAGTGTAGAGTAGTGTAGAACATTAGAGTATAGTGTAGAGTAGTGTAGAACATTAGAGTATAGTGTAGAGTAGTGTAGAGCATTAGAGTATAGTGTAGAGTAGTATAGAGCATTAGAGTATAGTGTAGAGTAGTGTAGAACATTAGAGTATAGTGTAGAGTAGTGTAGAGCATTAGAGTATAGTGTAGAGTAGTGTAGTGCATTAGAGTATAGTGTAAAGTAGTATAGAGCATTAGAGTATAGTGTAGAGTAGTGTAGAACATTAAAGTATAGTGTAGAGTAGTGTAGTACATTAGAGTATAGTGTAGAGTAGTGTAGAACATTAGAGTATAGTGTAGAGTAGTGTAGAACATTAGAGTATAGTGTAGAGTAGTGTAGAACATTAGAGTATAGTGTAGAGTAGTGTAGAACATTAGAGTATAGTGTAGAGTAGTGTAGAACATTAGAGTATAGTGTAGAGTAGTGTAGAACATTAGAGTATAGTGTAGAGTAGTGTAGAACATTAGAGTATAGTGTAGAGTAGTGTAGAACATTAGAGTATAGTGTAGAGTAGTGTAGAACATTAGAGTATAGTGTAGAGTAGTGTAGAACATTAGAGTATAGTGTAGAGTAGTGTAGAACATTAGAGTATAGTGTAGAGTAGTGTAGAACATTAGAGTATAGTGTAGAGTAGTGTAGAACATTAGAGTATAGTGTAGAGTAGTGTAGAACATTAGAGTATAGTGTAGAGTAGTGTAGAACATTAGAGTATAGTGTAGAGTAGTGTAGAACATTAGAGTATAGTGTAGAGTAGTGTAGAACATTAGAGTATAGTGTAGAGTAGTGTAGAACATTAGAGTATAGTGTAGAGTAGTGTAGAACATTAGAGTATAGTGTAGAGTAGTGTAGAACATTAGAGTATAGTGTAGAGTAGTGTAGAACATTAGAGTATAGTGTAGAGTAGTGTAGAACATTAGAGTATAGTGTAGAGTAGTGTAGAACATTAGAGTATAGTGTAGAGTAGTGTAGAACATTAGAGTATAGTGTAGAGTAGTGTAGAACATTAGAGTATAGTGTAGAGTAGTGTAGAACATTAGAGTATAGTGTAGAGTAGTGTAGAACATTAGAGTATAGTGTAGAGTAGTGTAGAACATTAGAGTATAGTGTAGAGTAGTGTAGAACATTAGAGTATAGTGTAGAGTAGTGTAGAACATTAGAGTATAGTGTAGAGTAGTGTAGAACATTAGAGTATAGTGTAGAGTAGTGTAGAACATTAGAGTATAGTGTAGAGTAGTGTAGAACATTAGAGTATAGTGTAGAGTAGTGTAGAACATTAGAGTATAGTGTAGAGTAGTGTAGAACATTAGAGTATAGTGTAGAGTAGTGTAGAACATTAGAGTATAGTGTAGAGTAGTGTAGAACATTAGAGTATAGTGTAGAGTAGTGTAGAACATTAGAGTATAGTGTAGAGTAGTGTAGAACATTAGAGTATAGTGTAGAGTAGTGTAGAACATTAGAGTATAGTGTAGAGTAGTGTAGAACATTAGAGTATAGTGTAGAGTAGTGTAGAACATTAGAGTATAGTGTAGAGTAGTGTAGAACATTAGAGTATAGTGTAGAGTAGTGTAGAACATTAGAGTATAGTGTAGAGTAGTGTAGAACATTAGAGTATAGTGTAGAGTAGTGTAGAACATTAGAGTATAGTGTAGAGTAGTGTAGAACATTAGAGTATAGTGTAGAGTAGTGTAGAACATTAGAGTATAGTGTAGAGTAGTGTAGAACATTAGAGTATAGTGTAGAGTAGTGTAGAACATTAGAGTATAGTGTAGAGTAGTGTAGAACATTAGAGTATAGTGTAGAGTAGTGTAGAACATTAGAGTATAGTGTAGAGTAGTGTAGAACATTAGAGTATAGTGTAGAGTAGTGTAGAACATTAGAGTATAGTGTAGAGTAGTGTAGAACATTAGAGTATAGTGTAGAGTAGTGTAGAACATTAGAGTATAGTGTAGAGTAGTGTAGAACATTAGAGTATAGTGTAGAGTAGTGTAGAACATTAGAGTATAGTGTAGAGTAGTGTAGAACATTAGAGTATAGTGTAGAGTAGTGTAGAACATTAGAGTATAGTGTAGAGTAGTGTAGAACATTAGAGTATAGTGTAGAGTAGTGTAGAACATTAGAGTATAGTGTAGAGTAGTGTAGAACATTAGAGTATAGTGTAGAGTAGTGTAGAACATTAGAGTATAGTGTAGAGTAGTGTAGAACATTAGAGTATAGTGTAGAGTAGTGTAGAACATTAGAGTATAGTGTAGAGTAGTGTAGAACATTAGAGTATAGTGTAGAGTAGTGTAGAACATTAGAGTATAGTGTAGAGTAGTGTAGAACATTAGAGTATAGTGTAGAGTAGTGTAGAACATTAGAGTATAGTGTAGAGTAGTGTAGAACATTAGAGTATAGTGTAGAGTAGTGTAGAACATTAGAGTATAGTGTAGAGTAGTGTAGAACATTAGAGTATAGTGTAGAGTAGTGTAGAACATTAGAGTATAGTGTAGAGTAGTGTAGAACATTAGAGTATAGTGTAGAGTAGTGTAGAACATTAGAGTATAGTGTAGAGTAGTGTAGAACATTAGAGTATAGTGTAGAGTAGTGTAGAACATTAGAGTATAGTGTAGAGTAGTGTAGAACATTAGAGTATAGTGTAGAGTAGTGTAGAACATTAGAGTATAGTGTAGAGTAGTGTAGAACATTAGAGTATAGTGTAGAGTAGTGTAGAACATTAGAGTATAGTGTAGAGTAGTGTAGAACATTAGAGTATAGTGTAGAGTAGTGTAGAACATTAGAGTATAGTGTAGAGTAGTGTAGAACATTAGAGTATAGTGTAGAGTAGTGTAGAACATTAGAGTATAGTGTAGAGTAGTGTAGAACATTAGAGTATAGTGTAGAGTAGTGTAGAACATTAGAGTATAGTGTAGAGTAGTGTAGAACATTAGAGTATAGTGTAGAGTAGTGTAGAACATTAGAGTATAGTGTAGAGTAGTGTAGAACATTAGAGTATAGTGTAGAGTAGTGTAGAACATTAGAGTATAGTGTAGAGTAGTGTAGAACATTAGAGTATAGTGTAGAGTAGTGTAGAACATTAGAGTATAGTGTAGAGTAGTGTAGAACATTAGAGTATAGTGTAGAGTAGTGTAGAACATTAGAGTATAGTGTAGAGTAGTGTAGAACATTAGAGTATAGTGTAGAGTAGTGTAGAACATTAGAGTATAGTGTAGAGTAGTGTAGAACATTAGAGTATAGTGTAGAGTAGTGTAGAACATTAGAGTATAGTGTAGAGTAGTGTAGAACATTAGAGTATAGTGTAGAGTAGTGTAGAACATTAGAGTATAGTGTAGAGTAGTGTAGAACATTAGAGTATAGTGTAGAGTAGTGTAGAACATTAGAGTATAGTGTAGAGTAGTGTAGAACATTAGAGTATAGTGTAGAGTAGTGTAGAACATTAGAGTATAGTGTAGAGTAGTGTAGAACATTAGAGTATAGTGTAGAGTAGTGTAGAACATTAGAGTATAGTGTAGAGTAGTGTAGAACATTAGAGTATAGTGTAGAGTAGTGTAGAACATTAGAGTATAGTGTAGAGTAGTGTAGAACATTAGAGTATAGTGTAGAGTAGTGTAGAACATTAGAGTATAGTGTAGAGTAGTGTAGAACATTAGAGTATAGTGTAGAGTAGTGTAGAACATTAGAGTATAGTGTAGAATAGTGTAGAGTAGTATAGTACATTAGATTAAGAGCTGTTAACAGTGTTATAAGGGTATAATTGTGTACTTGTTAGCTGCAAGGCTAAAATAAATCAGTAATGGAAGCTTGGAGCCTCCAGTTTCATCACACTTCATGTTGGTGTCTATAAAAAATTATTACAACATTGTAGCTCCCGTGCAAGAAAATAAGAGCAGAAAACATTTAATCCACATTGCTTTATTATTATTTTGTGTACATATATTTATTATAACGTGTATTCACTTTACGTGTTGCTATCAGCCTCATTACTGTGTCACTAAACAAAAAAGAGAGAAATCTACATATTTAACACAAAAAATTAAAGACAGCTTGTCCCTCATTTCAGACTACACTATAAATATGCATAAAACATAAATAATCACAACTGCACAAATAACAGCTCTACATTTCTAGTAAACATACTATGACTAGAAGCTTTGCATACCTCAGCTCTGACCACACCCACCGAGAGTTAAATCTCAGTAAATGTGTCAATCCATTAGTTTTGGTCAGTTTGTGTCTTCTGGTGTAAACACAGTCTGTTTTTATTTATTTATAGATCTAAACTCAGGTGATATATCACTTTTAACAGATGAACATTGTCCAAAAGCAGGGACAGTAACACTGTTGTTGGAGAACTGGGCGTGTCTGTGTGGGAATGGGAAGACTTCCTGTTATCCGCTGTGTTGAGGTTGGACCTCTGTAGGACGGTTCTGAGGTCCAGCTTGTCTCGGTTCACACGCTCGCATACTTGGCTGGAGCTCAGCTAATACCTCGGGAATCTTCTGTTTCTCCCAGCTACCCTGAAGAAGAGAAAGAAAATGGTTCAAACACACATTTTTCTAACAGATCAAACTCTTTTGAATGTAACTGTTGTTCAGGAACTGTGCATGTTTACAAACGTGCTGAGAAGCTTCTGAGGGAGTTCCTGAGGGAGAGACTAACACTGAGCAACGAGAGACACAGTTCAGTAATACAGTAAATTATTATATTAATGAGTCTGAAGTGTATGTTATTAAGAGTAACATCTGGGTAATGAGAGACTCAGATCTCAGGTCTGAAGTGAGATGGTGTAAAAGTAAGTGCACCGCTGTGTTAGTATTTACGGCTTTAATTTGAGCATTTGGTCAAAATCTGAAAACATTATATTTTCTACCAAAAACACTAAGATTAACCCCTTACTGATATTTTAGGTGAAAAATCGGATGTTCTCGGTCTGCACCAAATTCATACTGTGTGTTAAGCAGGTCAATATTTACACAGGAGTTATTTTCATTCCAAAGTTGAGTTTGTTAGGGACATAGTGTACAGTACATTGTAGTGTGGTAAATCATAACAGCAAAATATTTACGGATTAATGCAGAATGAAATACTACAGTAAAATAATGTACAGTACGATATATTAACAGTAAAGATTAGTGTAGTGTGGAATAGTACAGCAAAACCCCAAAACCGCGATAAACAAAAAACCCTGATAAATAGACACCGCTCCAAAAATGATATTTTAAGTATACAGTACTGTACTGCAGATTAACATTCTATCTATCTATCTATCTATCTATCTATCTATCTATCTATCTATCTATCTATCTATCTATCTATCTATCTATCTGAGTTGTAGCTCTGATCTCATGCCACGGTTCTGAGGTGCGAGTACTCACAGGGAAGAGCTCAGCAGTGGACTGGTTGCAGTGCATAGAGATGAGGGATGTGGTGTACAGGGAGTCGAGAACCCTGGCACTGAAGGAGTCCCAGATCACGGAGGAGAACTGCTCCTCCACTGTGGTCTGAGAGCAGCTGCAGCCCTCACCGCCATGGAACCTGATAACAACATATAACAAATCACAGATTCTATCATTATTATTTGTATAGTGACGGCTCATTCATGCTGACAGGAAAGAAAGAACGAAAGAAAGAAGGAAGAAAGAACAGCACATGCACCTGTTGATGATGCTGAAGAACCTCTGCAGGTAATCCTGGTCTACGTGACTCTTACAGAGCTCCAGCTGTGTACGGGGGTAATAGTGCACATAATTCACACACATCTCCTCCATGATCCCAAATCCACCCTGTGGGAACAACACACACACACACACACACACACACACACACACACTATTTAACTTTCTACATCTTGCTAAAAGCATTGCGGTATCAGAATGAACAGAGGAGAAGACGACCTAATAAAGTGGCAGATGTTAAAAAATCTTCTTTGCATCCATTCAGTCCTTCACAGATCAACAACTCAGGATTTCTGCTATAAATCTTTTTTGGCCCTACAAATGAAAGGTTTTGAAGGAGCTTCATAGCTTTTCTCCAGCTGCTGATTTCCACAAGGCAAAAAAAGTAACAATAAACGGATAAAAGTGAAAAAGCAAACGGTGATTTTGTGTTCACACTCACCACTGTAACTTTAACTCTGTCTTCTGTGTTATAAGTGCATTTTGTCAGAAGCACATCACCCTGAGAGAGAGAGAGAGAGAGAGAGAGAGAGAGAGAGAAGGGGAGAGGGAGAGGGAGAAGGAGAGGGAGAAGGGGAGGAAAGAAGGAGAAATAGAGAGAGGGGGTATAGATGAGAGAGAGAAAGAGAGGGAGAGGGAATAAAGGAGAATAAGAAAGAGAGAAAGGGAGGGATAGAGAAAGAGAGCAAGAGAGAAAGAGAGAGAGAGAGAGAAAGAGAGAGAGAGAGAGAGAGAGAGAGAGAAGGGGAGAGGGAGAAGGAGAAGGGGAGGAAAGAAGGAGAAATAGAGAGAGGGGGTATAGATGAGAGAGAGAAAGAGAGGGAGAGGGAATAAAGAAGAATAAGAAAGAGAGAAAGGGAGGGATAGAGAAAGAGAGCAAGAGAGAGAGGGAGAGAGAGAGAGAGAGAAAGAGAGAGAGAGAGAGAGAGAGAGAGAGAGAGAGAGAGAGAGCAAAATCCTGTGATCAGCTGCTATTTGTAGTTGGCTATTTAAAACCGGCTCAGTGTTTGGCAGGTCAGTGTGAGACTGGCGTGTGTGTGTGTGTGTGTGTGTGTGTGTGTGTGTGTGTGTGTGTGTGTGTGTATGTGGGAGCTGATATTGACAGTCTAAATGCAGCAGATCTGTTCTCTTGTAGGTGGCTTGTTGCCTTCAGGCTTTTCCTGTGATCTTGGTCTCTGCTTTATTTCCCTGGATACAGTTAGAAGTCGTGTGTTTGCCGCATGAGGAACTTACTGGCAGAACAGTCACCATCTTCCTGAGGATGCGGATGATCTGAGAAACAGAAAGAAAGATAGAGAGAGAGATATTAGAATATTAGAGTTCAGAGTGTTGAACACGCAGGTCTGTGTTTCTCAGTTTAATCCAAACGAATGCGCTGCTTATAAACACCTGTAACCATAGTAACATCCAGTTCCAGTTCCATCCAGAGTGAGATGGTGATTATACACATTTCCTGATGACCTCACTGATCTCCATGGAGGATTCCTGCATGTGGTGGAACTTCTATAGTGAATACGAGGATTTTTACAAAAAACGGCTCGAGGCAGAAGATGAATTTTTTATCGAACTCGAGAAGAAAACGTTTAAATGAGAAACAGAATAAAAACAGCACCAGGAGTTACTCCAACAGCTTCAGCATTAGTAGAGACGTGACAGTGATCTTCTGGCACTACTTTATCTGTGTGTGTGATTCAGAGCAGCAGAATTGTAGCTGTAATGAAGCGAATATTAAACGCGTAATAAAAATGAAGCGTTATTTTGATCAGTTTTGCTGCAAACATCAATAACAGCTTTAATTCCTCAGTTCTGGAACGTGATCATGGTATAAGGTGATCATCCATGACTAGGTGTGAGATCTTACACCATTATAATGTTCTTCACTTCACCTCTGGACCTTCATCACCTCCACATCACCCTGTAACACCTCAGGAGCATCACCTACTTATCAATATATAATAGAATATAGCAGCTTCTGTCTCACACTTTAAGCAACTTGATTATATTTAGTGTTTTAGTGTGTGTGTGTGTGTGTGTGTGTGTGTGTGTGTGTGTGTGTGTGTGTGTGTGTGTGTGTGTGTGTGTACTCTACCTGGTAGTGTGTGCTGAAGTGTTTGTCCTCCTGTACCACCTCCACCTCTTTCCCTCCTCTCACCAGAACGGTCCGAACGCTTTGACCTGCCAGGTGTGTGTGCAGCTGCGACGCAAAAATATGGATCCCTTCAGGAGGCAGCGCCTGGGGGGACGAATGGAAGAGAACACACACACACACACACACACACACACACACATGCACACACACACAAACACACATTATCCAAAAATAAACTGCACTTTGATACACTGCTGTTCGATTCTCTTAAGTGATCTACAGGATCTACAAGTGAACACTGCAAAAGTATAAAACACACACACACACACACACACACACACACACACACACACACACACCATTTTTTTTAAACACTGCATGTGTCAATATTTATGTTATTAATAATATTTATAATTGTATAGATTTTATCAGTTATGATTCTATAACCATGT
>MU551652.1:2383609-2404353 GCA_024362625.1 Silurus asotus
ACAGAGTGAGTGTGGTTGTGTGCTGACGGCCCGAAGGCACCGTGAAACACAAGTCCAGCTGCTGATGGTTTCATTTCAATCAGGGAAACATGGACACCTTGTTTATGAGCGAGGAGAAGAAGGAGGAGGGGACCAAAAGGTTATCTAGGTCCCTAGGGCTATAGAGTGTGCTGCAGAAATAGGGAGAGACAAAGAAAGAGAAAGAGGGATGGACAGATGTATGGATGGATGTATGGATGGATGGAGGAGGGGAAAGATGGAGAGAAACACTGGAGCAGAGCCTGCTAATAAAATAAAGGCCTGAGGCAGAGGTGAGACGTGACGAGTTCTCAGGTTCAGGACAATTCTCTAACAGGAACCTTGTTATGTGTGTGTGTGTGTGTGTGTGTGTGTGTGTGTGTGTGTGTGAGTGTGTGTGTGTGTGTGTGTGTGTGTGTGTGTGTGGATATGGTAAGAAGAATTAAGGTTTATGTGACGTTTAAAGAATGAGTCTCCAGTTTCGATGCTCTGTAACAGGCTGAGGTAAAGCTTCACATTTACAGCCTTCAGCAGATGAACATATTCAGAGCAACGTGCAAATTGACACTGGTTCACTAGATTACACACGTAAAGTGCCATCAGCTTAAACTCTGCTTCATTATATATATTTTAATATAAACAAAAACAAAATAGGGGAAAAGTGTTAGTTTAAGTGTTTTAAGTTTATGGATAGAGGATTTTGATTCTGGATTTTGGCTCGAAGGTCATGAGTTTAAATCCCAGCCTCACCAAGCTGCCAGTCCTGAACCCATGAGAAAGGCTCTTAACCAGAGAGCAGCTCTAGTTGTTCCAGTGAGCTGGTTTTGGTACCTTCTGAAGTTTGGTATGATGCTACATAATATACTGAGTGTGTTTGAGGAGCATGTCCTTAAACAAACCCAGGCTGTCCTCAGAGTTTGGAGATGAACAGAGATGAAGTGAGCAGTGGAGAAGAAACGCCAACAGGAAGTCATGATGAAGAGCACAGAGCAGTTCCTCTGTTTACAGGTTTTACACTCGACGCCTTCACACACTTTATAGCCAGAAAGAAAAAGACAAGAAGCAGAGTCACACTGCCCTGAGGCTCACACTGACATTATCCAGCCTAGGAGACACACACACACACACACACACACACACACACACACACACACACAGTCTATTTATACATCCATGTAAAATCTAGCACTTTTTCCACACACAATACACTTATTAATCGTGAGCATGAGTCACCGGGACGGGGAGTGATCACATCCCACTGCACGGCTCATTCATTATCTCCTCTGAATGATGGCATCACTCGTTTTTTTTTAAGTAAACCCATATTATTTCGACCCACGCTAGTCATCATACTGGTCAGTCATGCTAGTCATCATGCTAGTCATCACGCTAGTCATCATGCTAGTCATCATGCTAGTCATCACGCTAGTTATGAGAAAATCAAGGCGTTAAGTTTTAAAATCTTACACAAAAAGCAGGATGATGGAGAGATGAATTAAAAGACAAGAATGAGATAATCTATGAATAATTCCCTCTTCTCTCTTCTCTCTTTGCTAACTTCTCTCGTCTTTTCTCTTCCCTTTTTTCTCTCTTCTACTTCATCTGTCCTTCCTTCTGTTTTCTCTACCTTTCTTCTACTCTCCACTCTTCTCTTTCCTTACTTTAGTCCTCTTTCATCAATTCTCTCTCCTTCACTCTTTCCTTTTTCTTCTAACTTCCACTTCCTCTCCTCTCTCCCCTCTTCTCTCCCTCCCTCCTTCCCTTTTTCTCTTTCATCTCTCTTCTTTTCTCACTTATCTCTCCTCCTGTCTCCTCTGTCATATCTTCGCTCTCTTCTCCACCTTCTAATCTCCTCATCCATCACCTCCTTCTCCGCTCTTCTCTCTGTTCCTACTTCCTCTCATTTATCTTTTGTCTTTACTTCCTCTTCCTCCATTTTTCTCCTTTCTTCCTTCCCTATCTTTATCTCTCCTCTCACTTCCATTCTAACTTTTCTAACCTCTCTCTTCTACTCTCACCTCCTTCCTCGCTCTCCTGTCCTCCTTCCTCCTTTATTCTCTCTTTCTCTACTGTTCTCCTTCCTCATTTATCCTCCTTAGTCATCGTGGTGGTTATGAGAAAAAGAGCAGGTGTTGGGTTGAGAGTAAAGTCTTTTACGCACAGGGCTGGTTGATGGAGGGATGAACGGAAGGACTGGAGAGAGAGAAATAGCCTCACTTCCATCTATCTTCCTCCGTCCATGAATAATTCAGAGCCGTGTCACTACCACACGGGCCAATCTCAGCTCCGTACTATTTGTGGGCTTAATAATTGATGCGATAGAAAAACAGCTTTTCACTTTTATTTCCACTTCTCTTTTTCCCCTCTGGATGAGTCAGAGAGTGGAGAGGAGAGAAAAAAGAGAGAATAGATGGAAGAAAGAAAGGAATTTGTCGTAGAAGAGAGAAACAGATGGAAATATTGAGATTTATGAGGAAACAGAAAAAGACGAGCAGATGTGAAATTAGAGAATTAGAGAAATGAAAAAGAAAGAGGCAGATTTAAAAAAAGACTGGAAGAGGATGAGAAGGAAGAAAGGAATAAAAAGATGACATAAAAAAAGAATGTTAAAGATTAGAGAAAGAACCAGAGGGATGAGTAAATAAACAAAAAAGTGGGAAGCAAAAACATGGACATAAAGAATGACAAACTAATAAGAAAGAAATGATAAGTTTAAAAAAGAAGGAATTAAGGGGCAGGAAAATCCAATAATATGGAAAGATGAAAAGAAATGAAGGGATGGAAAAACTGAAATTTGATAAGGATGAGAAGAGGGGATTGGAACAGAACAGAGAAAAATACAAGAAAAAGGAAAAGGGCAAGATAGAATGACATGAAAGAATTGAGGAATGAATAAATGGATGGATGGATGGATAATGAATAGAAAGAAAATTGAAAAAAGAGGGACAGAAAACAGAGAGATGACAAGAAGCAAAAAGTGAAGAGATAAAATTAAATAAAAACATCTGCTTCTCCTTTCTTCCTTTCTACTCCTTCTTTTCTCTCCTTCTTTTTCTCTCTCCTCTCTCCTTCCTCTCCTCTTGTTCCTATTCTCTTTTCTCTCTCGTCTTTCCTCCTTCATCTCTCTCTTTTCCTCACAGTGCGACTCATCAGCCACTTTTATATTCATTATGATTTTATCTGATAATTTATTTGTAATGTTCTACACCGTGAGTGAAATCGGCGCTGAAGCATCTGATACGTCTGAAAAACATCTGCATTTACAGCAGCTGCACAGTACAGACACTGGAGACTCCTTACATAAATGTTACATTGTTACAAAACCTCCATCTGATTAAAAAAACTCTCACCGTATGAACACGCAGTTTTACACGTCCCCCATGAATGAGCGGTTGCTATGGAAACACATCAATATAAAACTGCGCTACTGTCAGAGCCGCTGTGCTGGAGAATTAATCAACACCTTCTGACCAATCACAATCCAGAGCTCAGCAGTGGGGGAAATGTCAGCAGTGACAAGTAACAGAAATGTAAGAAGAGAAGGATAGAATGAGGATATAAGAAAAAAAAGAAGAGATGGCAAGAAATGGATAAATAATGCATTTAGCGTTACTGTTTTAGTTCCAGATCAAGCATTTGTATGTTTCTGAGGGTAACATGGGTGGAGCTTGATGGACAGAACATCAGTGATTGGTGGATTATAACTCTGTCCCGTTTTATATAACAGTCACATGACCTCCCCTTAGCATCTCAAGCTGACTTCATTACTGCTACTATTACTCATAATAAGAGGAAGAGGAGGAAGAGGAAGAGGAGGAAGAGAAAGAAGAAGAAGAGGAAGAACAAAAAGATAATGAAGAAAAAAGATGATCAAGAAGAAGAGAATAAAATGAAGAAGAAAAACAAGAAGAAGCAGAAGAAGAAAAATAAGCAAAAGAAGAAGAGGAAAAAGAAGATGAAGAAGAAGAGGAGGAAGTGTTATTTTATCATCTGCTCAAGTCGTCCTCTCAAATTAAACCAAATTTCTAAATGAAGTGAAATTGATGATGAAAAAAGGAAAAAAAAAAAAAAAAAAAAAGCAACAATCACCAAAAAAGGTCACATGACCACAAACAGATTAAAGTGGAGTGAATCCAGGAGGCATGCGGTTCCTCCATGTGTCCTAGACACCGGTCATTATCACGCTGAGCGTTGTGGGGACGTACAGATGGATGCTGTGTTGGCCGTGCTTGTGTTGGCCTTCGTCCATCTCCAGATGGACAGACTCTGAGTTTGTGCTCCAGTTATATGCTTAATTTTATCGACATCAGATTCGGAAGGAAAACGTAATGGTTGTAAATGCTGTTTAACCGTCCGGTGATCAAGTGTGCAAACACGGGTGAGGAGAAATGAGAGAACAGAGAGAGAGAGAGAGAGAGAGAGAGAGAGAGAGAGAGAGAGAGAGAGAGAGAGAGAGAATTATTTATGCCTCCTATGTTGCCCGTAAACGCCCACTGGTTCCATCAAACAGTTCAGACAGGAAACAGCCATGGATGAGAAATGGGAATGTGACTCACAGAGCATTTTACTGCTCCTCAGCAGCCTGGAGACTAGAACCTGCACAGAAACACACCAAAAACACATGTTTTCTTTTTTATTGAAATCTGGATCCTGATTGGGTCAGAAGGTGTTGATTAATTCTCCAGAACAGCAGCTCTGACAGCAAAACAGGCTTATTTTCATGTTCATGCTATGTTCTCTTGTTCGTTATCGTTTCTATAGCAACTGCTCACTCGTTGATCGGGACGTGTACAGCACACGCTCGGAGTTTTGTTCCAGGATTCGGATTATTTTTCCATCTGACCAAAAAGAACGAGAGAAAAAGGAGAGAAACTGCTGAGGAAAGATGTTTACAGCTGCTATAGCATAAGAGAAAAAAAGAAACAAACATTAAACGGATGACAAATTGAATTGTGTTATTCTTTAACTAATAAATAAATGTCAGTAAATTGCTGTGGTGTGAGAGGAATAAAGCTCGTCAGTCACGTCGTTAGGACTGTAATGAACTCCGGGGATGTCACAGTAACGTATTTCAGCACACAGAATGTCTCCATCGACTCCTGAGCTTCATCAGCTGTGGTTTCTAATTGGTTGTTGAAAATGATTTGTGGACCATTTGTCAGCTCTGAGGTGACACAGAGGAGATTAAAAGCCTAACAACAACAACACACACACACACACACACACACACAAACACACTTGCGCACAAAACTATCTTTGGGTCACCTCTGTCTTGAAAATAAACCACCTCTGTTTAGTGATGCGTCTATAAAGAGATCTTTTCAGTTCCAGGGTTAGAGGGGTGCCAACATTTTTTGTAGAACACCACACTAAGAGTGTGAACAACCAGAAAGTATACGAAGAAAAAATGAAGTCCTTCCTGCAGCTGCGACTGATTCTGCTGTAAATATATAACCAGTTACATCACAGCTCTGTGTCTTCCAGGTGAGTTTGGAGGAGTTGCCATGACAACCACATTGCAAAGCATCACCGGTACCCAGGACATTGTAAAGGCTCTGTGTGTGTGTGTGTGTGTGTGTGTGTGTGTGTGTGTGTGTGTGTGTGTGTGTGTGTGCGCTCTCTGGCTTGCTTCGATATATGATAATGGCGAGTGTGTGCGTGATCAGACGTGCGACCAAGCAGCACAGTACGGTTTCTGGTTGCCAAATCATATAATTTTATATCTGAGATTTTGCCTAAACATTTTTGTTTTGATTATATTTATTTAATTTTCTTCACACTTTTAATTTATTTCTATTGACATCATCTGAAATTAATTTAATGTACCTCACATTTTTGAAGCCTTCTTTACCTCAATGTACTTTTCTTGCTATTGATTTTTTTTTTTAAATAATGAATCTCAGAATTTTACTGTACCACAGATTTGTCCAGTTTGTGCTAAATTCTAAACTCTATTAATATCTGAACCAGGAGCTACTGAGCAACTCATAAAATATTTTAACATCTGAGATCATCACAGATCCAACACCAGCTTCTCCATGCCAGAGCCTTTAAACACTCAAAGAGGTCCAGTTTCCAAACTCCACATGAAGTGGCATCCAAATGGCACTGGTACGTCTCTAAATTATAACCATCAATGGATAAAAAGTGTGAGAATTTGTTGTATAATTGATAAAAAAAAGTAAAGAAATGTACAGAGTGCAGATTTCAGAAGGTTTGAAAGGAATAAAACACAGTTATGTGCTGTTATCACAAAATCTCAGGTTAGTAATAGTAAGTTTTATTAGTCATGAGTTTATTGCTTATTAAGTGAACATTTTATTTTTTTTTTTATTGGGTTGGAGTTTGGAGTGTATTGTGGGAGGAGTTTAAACCGTGCGTTTAGATCTGGCAACCCAGATCTGCCGTGTGTTTTTTCTCCTCTGTACTGTGACTCAAGGCTTTGGCTTGTATTGAGTCCGGACGCAGAGGCTCGTAAGAAGCTCATACGCAGCTCGTAAAGTGCTTTATGGCTTAACAACGTGTTATTCATTTCCTAAGAGCGCTCATAAGCGCATGCAGGCAGGCAGGCAGGCGGAACTCACTCCTGAAGCCGGTGGATGTTCTACACCCGAACTGCTTGATTTCTTCATCCGTTAAAACACGAGCCTCTCCATCCTCCATGTGGCTCCTTCTCGCCTGATGTTCGAGTCTTCTCCTGCGGTTCTTTACGAGAATTTCCCCGACACTTCTCCCGGGTGAAGAAACGGCACGGCCGCGGCTTTCATGGCGCCCATCTCTCCATCCATGATATTCTGATCTCTGATTTCGATCCGGATGAGCTTCTCCACAGCCGCTGCTTCTTCATGCAGGTGATCTGATTCATTCCACTGCTGCTGAAGGTGAGTTTTATTGAAGTCGTGTTTTCATTTTATTTATTTTTTTATTATAAAAAAAAAACTTGCCGGTTTACGTTTTGGGGACAGAGTCGGATTTTTACGCGTAGTTTTTCCTTTAAGAATGAATCCACACATCTCCTGTAGTGTCTCATCAACACCACAATTTGCTGCATCTAATCAGAAGCGAACACTACGCTTTAATTCATCAGTACAAATTAAAAGTTAATTATTTTTCTGATTCCATTCATCTTCTGGAAGCTCAGTGTCACTGCGCCAAGCTGCTGAAATATCAGCCTTGGCTTCTTTTTTTTAACAGGAAATAGATCTGGAGCTGCAGTCTCACTCTGACCACGCCGTTTCTCGCTCTAGATCTGCTCTGGATCTGTTTGTTAAGTTGAGCTCCAGATTTGCTCTGTCCATGGTCCTGAAGTTCAGTCGCGGGTGTTTGAGATCCACCAACTTCCGGTTTGTGCTTAGAATTGCAAAGGCACGCAGAGGAAAACACAAGGGCATTGGTCATCTCTTAAAAACAACTACAGATTTCACATAAACATACTTATACATATATCACAATATTTTAGACTGTTATTTTTTATTAATAGATTCCTAAATAACTATAAACATTTCTGAGCTGGGAAATGTACACTGATTTTATTTTCTATTATTTACTCAAACATTAAAACTGGTGGTGGTGATTTTCTTCTCAAAAACTCCAGAGAAACGTTCACGATTCTGTACAAGGCCGTTGAAATTTAAGACTCAAGACTCATATACACAACAAACCTCCTTATACATAACAAATGCTGATGTATTAAGGATAAAACATTTACAAGTTGTGCAGATGAGAAGGTTATGTGGAGTGAGTGATGTCGATACGCTTTTAAAACCTGCTCATTGGCTAAAATTTATATGAAATGAATAGATTTTATTTATAGAAACGCCGAATCTGATATCAGAAACAAAACTTTCTAAAGTCTCCATGTTAACGCTGAAAATAATCTGCGTGTGAAACATGATTACAGAAACGCCGCAGTCTTCATGACACCTTCATCTCCCATGAGCCTCAGCGAGGTTAGACCTTCTCAGGTCGAGGCTGAAAAGGGGGAAGGGCTTCCCTTAAATAATCAGGTTAATGAATTCTGCTTCTCCTCCCCCTCACTTTCTCCACTCCTCCTCCTCTCCTCCCCCTCTTCCTCAGCCTCCCTCTCCTACATAAAACTAATTGTATTTAGTCTGCATACTGAAGAACAATACTACAGTCCAAAACATTGCAGCAAAACTGAAGCAAAATGTAAAATAAATGTGTTTATTTAAAGCCCATTCCTCCATCTTGCTCTCTCCCAGGCCCCGCCTCCTTTTTCTGTTAAATCTAATTTGAGATTCTGAATCAAGATTTGATCTGATGTCCTTCAAATCTGTCTCAGTATCAGATACCCCGATATATAGTGAGATGTGTAAACAGTTCAGGGTCCACACCTTCCTGAAGAGACAGAGACACAAAGACCAGGCCTCCTTCCTCCTGTTGCAATGACATATTACATTTAAATGACAGGCACAAAGCCACGCCTCCTTCACTGGAACAGGTACAGAGATCACACCTTCCTCACTGATCCACCTCCCTCACTGGGTCAAACACAGACCACACCTTCTTCAATGGGTCAAACACAGTGATCACACCTTCCTCACTGGATCAAACACAGAGACCACGCCTCCTTTAATGGAACAAGCACATGGCTCTTGTAATGGCCACACCTCTTTGCTCTTCTGTGACTAAAGCATTGGCTACACCTCTTTCCTATCTTGTGGCCAGGAGGAACAGAAGCCACATCTCCTTTATTGAATCTGAAGCTGAAACACTTTTACATTCATACTAAAGCCACGCCTCTTTCTTTAAATGACCTTGAGGCCACGCCTTAATCCTCCATTAGGACTAACATCCACAGAGACCAAACCCTTATAAATACAACAGGCCACGCCTCCTTTCTTTGGTGGCTCAGAGGCCACGCCTCCTCCACCACAACAAAGGTAACATAAAAAAACGGCAGTTTAAGTAGTAACACTTCCTTTTTGTGCCACGCCCCATTCTTTTGATAGTGAGAATGCAAATAGCTAAGCGCTCGACCTCCCCAGTGTCTGTACTTGTCTTCTTCCACCCACAGCATGTTTCTGAATCTTACACACACACACACACACACACACACACACACACACACACACACATATAGCAATCCCACCACCCGCTGTTAGTGAGGCAACTGCCCTGCCTCCTCATCCAAGGGCACGTCACCCTCAGTATCCGCCGGCATGCCTGGACCAGAGAAGCATGTCTGCTCATCTTTCCCACGAGGCTGCACTGCACGAGTCTTCATTATCTAGCAGCTTTCATCTCCTGCATCTCACTGAGACCATTAAAGCAACAGGGACTTTTTTTGGCCTGTGTTCCGTTTTTCTTGCACTAAACTGAGGAATGGATTCAGCAGCAGCGTTGGAGCTCCCTTAGCAATCAGCAGCACCGCAGCGTCGCATGCAGCTGGCGTGAGGAGGAACTTTTACTCAGCAGGACACATCACTTCATCAAACAGCTTTACAGCCTCAGATGTTCACAGAGAAGCGACCACACACACACACACACACACAGGACATCCAGTTTCACTACAACAAATGCGTCTTCTTGCTTTCTCTGATCTGGTACCGGTACTCTATTGAGTTCCCTTTTCTACTCAACAGGAATGTGTGGGCGGAGCTAGAAATGGTGCCAATCACAGACTGGTCTGTTTTGTAATGTAATTATTAATAGAACGTATTTAAAACTCCTTCCATTAGCGTAACATAAACATCTATTCTACTTAGTGTGTGTGGTACACATGCATAGAGAATTAATCAACACCTTCCGACCAATCAGGAATCAGGATTCAATCCTTCTGTGTTTGGAATATAAAAACGTTTGGTTGGTGTGATGCCAGCACATTCGCACCCCACATCGTCACATATCGACGCTGTGGACGTTGCGTCCGACGGCGTCCACACTCGACGCCGAAGGTACCCCCTCCGTGTCGCTTTTCGATGCAGATGGATGGGAGCCCCTGTGCTTCGCTTTTTAATGCAGATCGCTGTCCTATACACGTAATAATTTATTATCTATCATAATAAGTGTACAGGATTAATTTTAATATTTTGAAAAATCCTGAAGATGACCCTAACCCTTACCCTAACCCTAACTGTAACCCGCAATTGGGGTCCCGTCCCTCTACGGCGAAAAGCGACTCGAATAGGGTACCCTCGGCGTCGGATGTGGACGCCGTCGGACGCAACGTCCACAGCGTCGATACGTGACGATGTGGGGTGAGAATGTGTTGGTGATGCGAGAGGCGAGTTGCGTTCACAGCCTGGTGCCGCAGGAGGCCGCGAACAGATTTGAGATTTGAGAGATGTTGAGATTGTGATCGCACCACAAAGAAGGCGATGATGATTCAGTCTTGACAAAGTCCACGTGTGAAGTGAAGATCGATCTCCATGCTGTGACACGTGAGCGCTGATCTCCTCCCGCTTCCACAAACAGGAGGCCCAGAGCTCCAGCGTCAGCACTCTGACTCGGACACGTTCGATCCGGACGACCGTGAGACGGGTTTGTGTTTCGTCCACGCCGAAGGCGGACCGCTTCGTTTCCGTACCAGTGTGAGGATGGACAAAGGCAACGAGATCCATTTCACACGGTCAGAGTTTTAGAGGAGACGACGGAGGGATGAGGTTTTTATGTCCTACTGATTTTTTTGGAGCAGCAACATTTTTGGGAAAGCAAAATGAAACATGAAACACTATCAGAAGGAGTCTCAGTGGTGACACTTTAATAACAGAGGTAAAACTGTAACCTGCAGCTTTCCATCATTTTCATTTCTCTTTATGAATATTTGACTTTTACTGTGTATTAAAATGTCACATGGCACCACAGACTTTTAACTCCTGAATAAAATTCAGATCTTTCTAGAGAATTGCAACCTGGAATCTTGAAATCATCAGAAAATAAATATACCTCTGGACGCAGAGAGACGCCCGGAGATGATCCGTCTGTACGCATGCAGCGGTGAGAATCACTCCTACTGGACACCTTCGTCCTGTTGTCATGGTGACATGATGTCATTTAGTATTGGCGTGACCCCTGACCCCTCACCCCTGACCTGGCTGTGATGCAGGTGGCCATTTTAGACATGAAGAAAATCTCATCTCACATCTGCACTGAGAGACTCTGAGAATGACCTTTAATATTGTGACTAAAGGCAGGAGGGGTGTGTGTGTGTGTGTGTGTGTGTGTGTGTGTGTATGTGTGTGTTCATGTCCATGTAGATTATATGGAACGACGGTGTTTAATTACATCATTTAAAAAGCAATTACACACACACACACACACACACACACACACACACACACACACACACACACACACACACACACACGTGCTAAACGTTTTTTGTAACTGTCCTGATTTTAGAACCACACAGAACACATTAAACATGGCTTCAGCTACAGTTTATACCCTGTCAGTGTGAATGCTATAATGTGATTGGCTGGAAGTTCAGGTGTGTGTGTGTGTGTGTGTGTGTGTGTGTGTGTGTGTGTGTGTGTGTGTGTTAAAGCATGAGAAAAAGTCTGATGCTTTTTATTCAACCACATTAAATGTATACATTTATTATATATATATATATAAATAATGAATATGTTCATATATACATTATATGTTAATATATATTATTATTTTACAAATTTGTTATTCACTTCCAGGCACAAATATTCAGCATCCTGCTGGAGTTGTGTAGAGAATGATGATGATAATGATGATGATGATGATGATGATGATGTGTCAGTGATGAAGGAGTGACTTTCTGACTGTCTGGTTCTTATGTAAAGAGATTAAGGTTCTTCTGAGGTCATGTAGTGATGCACACTGCTATTTACTGCTAATAAACTCAATCAGACTTTAGATTCCACATTACATTTAAATTCATTTAAATATTTTAAATAATAAAATAATTCTAAAATAATAATTTCATTAAAAAAAGAAAAATAAAATGTTGAATATTGTTTATTACTATGTATTCTTAACCCGTTTTATTATATACATATTTTATATATTTTTATTAATATTTTTTTTATTTTCTCCTACATTTATTGTATGTTTATAGGTATTTTTTTATTTTTTTTTTAATTCGTTTAGGATTTCTTTTGTAGATTAATTTGCGCTGTATTTGAATTTTGATCTTGGGGGCGTGGCTTATGCGGTGTAGGCAGAGCTTGTATGTTAATGAGTCAGATGAATAAACAGTGAAGTTCTGGGTTCAGGAAGCTGTTTGTGAAATTCTCTGCGGTTGTACCGTGTGCACACTGAGGATCTTCTGACCTTCTGAACTTTTATCAAACCCTGAATCACTGAATGCACTTTGAAGGCAAAAGTATTGGGACACCCGACTTTTCCAACCATATGTACTTTAAACTAGAACTAAAAATACATTAATAAATAAATAGAAAAACATTGTTTTTATCGTATTTTTAAAAAAGTACAGCAGAATTGCAATAAAAATAAAATACATTTATTAAATAAAATTTGTTGCATTCATTAATATTTTGTTTTCAGAATAAAAAAATGTATGATGAAATAGCTACAAATATATTTTATATATTATTAAAAAGTTATATTTTAACAATTAATAGCTGCTTTAATATAAAATCATAAAATAAGTGAAGATATGGAAATTCTTATTTTAATTTTTAACAGCAAATCAAAAAATGAATGAACGAATTACACACACACACAAACCAAAAATATATTTAGTTTTGAAGAAAAGCTACAGTGTGAAACACACCGGTGTGAACGGAGGTTCAGGTTAAACAGCCGGAACTCTGAGATCAGATATCAGAATATTTTCCAGCTCAGCTGTGATCATGAATGAACTCTGCTATGAAGCTTAATTCAACCCTCATACAATATCTGAAAGGCGGCTTTATACCACAGCGACACAAAACCATCTCAACCTGGTGGTGTGTGTGTGTGTGTGTGTGTGTGTGTGTGTGTGTGTGTGTGTGTGTGTTTGTGTGTGTGTTTCTGTTTGGCAGCTCCGACATGGAAAAACATACTTCTCTTATTCTCAGTCATTATGAAAAAACCATGCATTAAGTGTTTAAGAAGTATAAATGTATTGGCACCCTTTATGTTCACTCCTCACTCACGTTAACACAAAACTCGTGCTTCTCGTGTTTAATAATATACTGTAGATACTGTTTCCGTGGCAACCTTGTTCACCGGGACTCGGACCTATGCAGAGACTCTGTAACTGAATTTCCAGACCAAAACATTGATATAATGATGCAGAACAAGAAAGAAAGAGAGAGAGAGAGAGAGAGAGGGAGAGAGAGAGAGAGAGAAACAAAGGTAAAAATAACCTTTATTGTAACTATAAATGGATAAAAATTAATAAGGGTTGTAATGATGTGTGGTATAAGAGCAATACAACACATCAGGCTGGTCAGAAAGCTACAAATGAACAAAATGTAACCTGGTTACTGTCCGGATTAACGTGTGTGTGTGTGTGTGTGTGTGTGTGTGTGTGTGTGTGTGTGTGGTAAATAATTAATGCTATATGCCGCAGTATATCAACACACTCCACACAGAGATGTAATTAAGTTCTCCCTCAGGGAGGTGGGAGAGACGTCCTGCATCTGCCTGCTCTCTAATCAGTCTTCCAGTTCATCAAGTTGTGTGTGTGTGTGTGTGTGTGTGTGTGTGTGTGTGTGTGTGTGTGTGTGTGTGTGTGTGTGTGTGTGAGAGACTGGAAATGCAAAACTGACTCCTTTGTCAGAGATGAAATGCTTAATCTTATCATGTATCATCAGGATTATAAAGATATTGTGCTAAAAGTCTTTTAAATGTTCGCAAAATTTCTCCTTTTAATTGATTTTTCAGATGTAATTGAATTTAGCTGATTAGCCGGTGGCTAGTTAGCGAGCTAAAGCTCGCGTGTAGGCGTGTTCAGGTTTAGGATTAACATACAGGTTTCAGTCTGAAATGAAAAACAAAAAATGCATGAGTGAGGATGTTGTGGCCAGACTGCAAAAAAAATGCTTCCTGACAGATTTGGTTAAGCCACACCCACAAATCTCCATAAAAGGCAAACAGTGCTGAAACACGAAATGAGAACTATAAGTTGCCATGACTTTGGTCCTGATCGAAAGGTTTGTTTTATTTCTAATCATTAGCAGATATTATCAGAAACGGCTTCCTATAAAAATCTGCTCCCGTCGTCTCTCAAACGCTTCGTTAACGTGCGTCAACACCTCAGTAAAGACACAACGTTGTTAAGGCTTACCGCAAAATACCACCACCACCATAATGGTAATTGGAGTCAGCGTGTCTCCGCCCACAATCCCAGCAGGCTCTTCTCTTTCCCGTTCACGTCAATGTTCTCAGGATCTAATAAAAACCAACAGCACTGTTTCATTTCCAACTCAGGACTATTGATTACATTTGGGCTCCGAACGAATCGGATTAGGACGTTATAACTCGATTCCACTGGGCAGGTACGAGTTACCCGAGGACAGCTCACCTGATTGGCTGAGACGAATACGGCTCTCTCTCTCTCACACACACACACACACACACACACACACACACACACACACACACACACAGGTCTAAAGTTAGTAAAGAAAGCGGTTTGTGTTTTAATTAGAAAAAGCTGTAATATGGTCTTTAATCATTATAATATTTAAATTACTTGTATAATAGTAATTATAGTTTTTTTATATTCTGTGCTGATTTTCTTCTCCTGATGTGTGATAAATGCTCGGTTCAGGTTCAGGATGGAATCTGGTCCACAAGCATCCTGATTGTGGCTGTTATTTTAGGATGCCCAGACGTCCTCCGTGTCCCAGACACGTCCTCTTTCTGAGACCTAAAATATCCATCCAGAGAGAAATCACACTCAAACCGCTCCACAGAAAAAGCTGTTATTTAGACTCACACTTTCCCCCGAGTGCACGCTGCAGAGACCAACGACAAGACGCACGTATTCTCACACGTTTTGTATCACTCTTTTTCCCCCTGTGGATTGTGATAAGCTGGAAGTTCAGGTATAAATGCTGGATTGTGATTGGCTGGAAGTTCAGGTGTAAATGCTGGATTGTGATTGGCTGGAAGTTCAGGTGTAAATGCTGGATTGTGAATGGCTGGAAGTTCAGGTGTAATTGCTGGATTGTGATTGGCTGGAAGTTCAGGTGTGAATGCTGGATTGTGATTGGCTGGAAGTTCAGGTATAAATGCTGGATTGTGATTGGCTGGAAGTTCAGGTGTAAATGCTGGATTGTGATTGGCTGGAAGTTCAGGTGTAAATGCTGGATTGTGATTGGCTGGAAGTTCAGGTGTGAATGCTGGATTGTGATTGGCTGGAAGTTCAGGTGTGAATGCTGGATTGTGATTGGCTGGAAGTTCAGGTGTAAATGCTGGATTGTGATTGACTGGAAGTTCAGGTGTAAATGCTGGATTGTGATTGGCTGGAAGTTCAGGTGTAAATGCTGGATTGTGATTGACTGGAAATTCAGGTGTAAATGCTGGATTGTGATTGGCTGGAAGTTCAGGTTTAAATGCTGGATTGTGATTGGCTGGAAGTTCAGGTTTAAATGCTGGATTGTGATTGGCTGGAAGTTCAGGTGTGAGTTCAGAGTGTTGAACACGCAGGTAATTTGTGTTTGTCCATTGAATCTAAACTAATGCGCTTATAAACACCTGTAATTGTGATTGGCTGGAAGTTCAGGTGTGAATGCTGGATTGTAATTGACGGGAAGTTCAGGTGTAAATGCTGGATTGTGATTGGCTGGAAGTTCAGGTGTGAATGCTGGATTGTGATTGGCTGGAAGTTCAGGTGTAAATGCTGGATTGTGATTGACTGGAAGTTAAGGTGTAAATGCTGGATTGTGATTGGCTGGAAATTCAGGTGTAAATGCTGGATTGTGATTGGCTGGAAGTTCAGGTGTAAATGCTGGATTGTGATTGGCTGGAAGTTCAGGTGTGAGTTCAGAGTGTTGAACACGCAGGTAATTTGTGTTTGTCCATTGAATCTAAACTAATGCGCTTATAAACACCTGTAACCATAGTAACATCCAGTTCCATCCAGAGTGAAAGGGTGATTATACACATTTCCTAATGATCTCACTGATCTCCATGGAGAATTCCGGCATGTGGTAGAACTTCTATAGTGAATACGGGGATTTTCATCAATGGTTCAAGGCACAAGATAAAGCTCGCTCCCACCTTCATCCTCCCAAAGCTCAAATCTGCAGGATCTCACGGTTTTGCTCCTCTGTTCCACCCCGTGTCACTTCCTGCTCCTGCCTCAGGCTCTTACCGTGTTGTACAAAAGCTGTTATTTGTGTTTGATTGAAGTTCAGAGGTTTCCTGTGATGTTAATGAGCTCTGTTTTGCAATCACAAGGACGCTTTGCTGTGCTCAGACTTTCTTTTTAATCTCTCACCATCATTGTGTGTGTGTGTGTGTGTGTGTGTGTGTGTGTGTGTGTGTGTGTGGGTGTGTGTCTCTCCAAGGGTGTTGATGGAGAGTTTTTCGAATGACAGCCGGGACAGTGGTCATCACAGGCGGGATTCTAGCTACAATAATCTTACTGTGCATCATCGCAGTACTGTGCTACTGTAGACTACAGGTACGTCACTATTCTTCTCCTTTTTTCTCCTTTTCCCATTCTCTCTCTCACACACACACACACACACACACACACACACACACACACACACACACACACACACACACACACTTTGCATTCGACAAGTCAGGTCATGTTTGCAGCTCACCAAGGACTCTTGTACTCCTGCAGCGATTGTGCTGCTAAAACCACGTTTTCACGTGTAAGAGCCGGAACACATCGAGGAGTCGGAGACACTGTGAACACGTAGCCTCGTTTATCGCTCTGTACACCTACCCTCGTTTATCACACGTAGCCTCGTTTATCACACGTAGCCTCGTTTATCACACGTAGCCTCGTTTATGGCTCTGAATGAGTTTTTCAGGAATTGTTCCAGAAAAGGTTTGACACAGAAAATCCTAAACCACGCATGCTGCATTTCCAGATAAGAAAAATCACAGATTTTAATTACATAACAATCGCTGTGTATCAAGCTGTGTATAAGTGGTCTAGTGGGGTCCATGGGCTTCTGTATAGCGATGACAGTTTCAATGCTTTTCAGTGAATCAACTAAACTACTCTTTTTTCTCCTGAATGGATTTCTGTACATTTCTGTACTCACACTACTCTGGCAGCAGTTGTGAACGAGCCCCAGCATTCACCTAACAGAGTGTAGTCAAACAATCAACTCGAACGTGAATGACATCACCAGCTCTTTTCATAGAAGAGAGATTTTGCATGGCCGAGGCTTCATAAGCCCTACAGTGTGTCCACACACACACACACACACACACACACACACACACACACACACACACACACACACACTTTTTGAGGTCTTTTTTCTCCCATGACAGCTTCCATTATTCACTACAAATGAGGCCCTGACCTTATCCTATTTTTTTTTTCCTGTCCTTTGGATTTGCCCCGGTTGTTATTAAAGAGACTGTGATCCACCCCATTAGCACCCAGAGGCGCATTATTCCAAATTAAACAGGGGCATTTTAGCTTTCGATAATTAAACTGATTAATCAACAATAGGAGCTCCTGGAGATCCACGAGGTTATGGAGTAACACATGAGCGTTGAGGAGTTGGACTGTACTGAATATTAACAGTCTGCTACACTGACTCAGGACTACTGCATCTGATCATCACTGCACATAGACATGTGATGAGGACGGCTTCCCTCCAAATAAATAAAAACATTTACATCCGAAATGAATAATTAAAAAATAGAATTAAAATTTGAAACAGGGGAAACGTGAGTACTCTTGTTAAAGAACTGCAAGCGATTAAAATATGACATGGTCCATTTCTAGTTCTATTTCCATAGTCAACGTTAAAAAGCGTCAAATTATAATGGAGAAACAGAGCTAGTGTACAAACAGCACGTAGTGTCAGTGATTTTCCTCTAGAGGCCGCTATCGTACTGTATAATGACAGCAGACCTTCTCAGCCGCTCCAAAACAACCAGAAAAACTATCAGTATGGATTTTTTCTAATAGCTGATAGTTCTATTGGTGCCGATTAATCTCTTGTGTGTGTGTGTGTGTGTGTGTGTGTGTGTGTGTGTGTGTGTGTGTGTGTGTGTGTGTGTGTGTGTGTGTATATAAAAAATGTTTGTATGACATTAAAGAAATGACATAATTGCTATTTACTGATGAAGGTGAGGTGAGGAGGCCTGGGGTGTAGTCAGTGTTCACAATCATTGATGTTTAATAGGGTTGAGGTCAGAGCTCTATAGCAGGAGATCTTCCACGCCAACCTATTGAATGCAGGTCTTCATGGAGCTGGCTTTGTGCACAGGAGCATTGCCATGCTGGAACAGGTTTGGGTCTCCTAGTTCAAGTGAAGTGGAGAATTTTGTGCTCCTGCATCCAAAGACGTCCGAGTCAATTGTGTGCCTCCAACTTTGTGGGAACAGTTTAAGGAAGAACCACATGTGTGGAAAAGTTTGGTGTCCCAATACAATAGAAATTATAAGAAGTTAATATGAAAATGATTGTTTATTTAGCTGATACATGACGATGATGATGTGTCTTTTGTCACGTTGCCCAACCAGACTTGAGGAGATAACGATAATAACGACTCTGATTTAGAATTTATCATCACACATGCATCTTTTAGCATTCATAAAAAGCTCAGAAATTTGTGATCTAATCTCACTCGCGCTGGTTGCCTCAGCAACAACTCAGATAACAGCTTTGGAGATTTATCAGGATCAAGTCAAATCATCAGCAGTCCAATCCTGCTGTCTCAGTAATCTCCGTATAAAGAACAGCGCCTGGGTGCTGAATTTGTGTTCCTCATGAAGACATGGTGATGAACTCTAAACTAACGAGTGGAGTTTCTGTCACCACCTCAAAGCTGATGGTTTTCCTCTAAATGTTCCTCCGCGTGTTGTCTCCTATACCACAGCAACTTACCCACCATTACAAATGGTAAAATATAAACTGGCACCGAACTATCAGCAGAACTCCATATCCGACTTCATTACGAGAGCGCCCTCTAGAGGCGAATCACTGACGTGCTGTTTGTTGTTACGCGGAGACTGCGAATTCTTCTGTTTTGTTCTTTTTGTTTTGTAGTATTATTGCTGTAAGAAGGAGGAGTCCGAGTCGGAGGAGGAGGAGCCAGATTTCGCTGTGACGTCTCGTCTGCCACCGGTACACACCAACCACAACATCCTGGCTCCCACTGTCGCTGAGGCACCCACCCCCAACGGGCCGACCCTGTTCACGCCCCCACCGCCGCCGTCTGCACGCAAGCTGACCCGCTCGCAGACGTTCTGCCCTTCCTGCACGCACTACGACATGCCCTTCTACCTGCAGCAGCCAGACGGCCTGAGGAACGGCGGCGAGCGTCTGAGCTTCCGCAGCATCCAGCAACACGAGCTGGAGATTCCCACACCCGTTCCCACACGCCTCCCCACGCCCATCCCCACGCCCATCCCCACGCCCCTCCCCACGCCCATTCCCACACATCTGCCAAACTACCACAAGCTCAACCTGAACCGCTCGGTCACCATGCGACACATGTTCGCACGCAGCTGCAGCATCAGTACCGATGTCTGACCTGCGCCCCCTGCAGGCCTGGAGTTCCAAACACACACACACACACACACACACACACACACACACACACCAATGTAGATGCTCGGTTACAGTTTGCGCTACATACATTTTTACTACAGAAACGGAAGACAAGAACAGTGAGGAGGAGATGAACTGAAAAACAGGGCCTTGGGCAAGTCGACTTTTATCAAAGAAAAGAATGATGTCACTTTCTTTTGTATATATACACATATAAAAAAAATCACATGCCGTTTTTGTATCGTGTGTGTGTGTGTGTGTGTGTGTGTGTGTGTGTGTGTGTGTAAGAGAGATTGTGTATACCTCTGTGTGTTTGTGTGGGAGAATGAGGATTATATTGTAAAATAACGAAACAACAATGAAAGAAAAACACAAGCTCTAATCTGAGCTGCAATAAAAAAGAATTTAAATAATGTAGTAATAATAATAATAATAATAATAATAATAATAATAATAATAATAATAATAAGCAGAACAAAAACAGACTTTTTACTGAATTTTTCTTCTTTAACTTCACACTGCAGTTCGTTAATTCAGAATCAGATAGATGTTTAATCTTCCTCCTACTAGAAATTAGTTCTTCTGTTTATAACATTTGAGGGACATTTCATCTTTTCTTCAAGCGAAGTAGCATAAGGAGAAGCATGAGGAGAAGCATGAGGAGGAGCTTGAGGAGGAGCTTAAGGAGGAGCTTAAGGAGGAGCTTCAGGAGAAGTACAAGCAGGAGCATAAGCTGAAGATAGAGAAGACATTTGAGTAAAAACTTGAAGAAAAGCCAGACGGGGAGTGCAAAAGGCATGAGAATCACAAGGTCCAATGTGACAAGAAGATTGAGGAGAAGCCTGAGATGAAGAGTGATGAGGAGCACAAGAAGGAGCACAAGAAGAAATGTGAGGGTACAGGATTTTGTGGGATTCACAGGGAAGGATTCAGAAACCCTGGTGTGAAGCTCGAACGCAGTTCAGACTCCGATTTTAAAAGGGACTCGTCACTCTTTGGTGAACTCTAATGGACTAAAATCTGTGTGTGTGTGTGTGTGTGTGTGTGTGTGTGTGTGTGTGTGTGTGTGTGTGTG
>MU551652.1:2404562-2407062 GCA_024362625.1 Silurus asotus
TCTCTCTCTCTCTCTCTCTCTCTCACACACACACACACACACTTTGTCTCTCTCTCTCTCTCTCTCTCTCTCACACACACACACACACACTTTGTCTCTCTCTCTCTCTCTCTCTCTCTCACACACACACACACACACTTTGTCTCTCTCTCTCTCTCTCTCTCTCTCACACACACACACACACACTTTGTCTCTCTCTCTCTCTCTCTCTCTCTCACACACACACACACACACTTTGTCTCTCTCTCTCTCTCTCTCTCTCTCACACACACACACACACACTTTGTCTCTCTCTCTCTCTCTCTCTCTCTCACACACACACACACACACTTTGTCTCTCTCTCTCTCTCTCTCTCTCTCACACACACACACACACACACACACTGTCTCTCTCTCTCTCTTTCTCTCACACACACACACACACACACTTTGTCTCTCTCTCTCTCTCTCTCTCTTTAAGCAGGTAAGAAAAGCAAGTGCTGAGTTTAGAATAAATTAGTCTGCATTATTATAATAAAGGATTATTATTATATAATCATTGCTGTAAATTAGTGCTATTTTGGGGTTTTATGTTCCTGAAGTGACGTCACGTTTTAATCTGTAGAAATACAATGTTCTCTCTCTCTCTCTCTCTCTCTTTAAGCAGGTAAGAAAAGCAAGTGCTGAGTTTAGAATAAATTAGTCTGCATTATTATAATAAAGGATTATTATTATATAATCATTGCTGTAAATTAGTGCTATTTTGGGGTTTTATGTTCCTGAAGTGACGTCACGTTTTAATCTGTAGAAATACAATGTTGATAATAAAAACTGAAGGAAAAACAATCAGAGATGTGTGGAGATGTGTGGAGATGTGTGGAGATGAGTAGAGATGTGTGGAGATGTGTGGAGATGTGTGGAGATGTGTGGAGATGTGTGGAGATGTGTAGAGATGTGTAGAGATGTGTAGAGATGTGTAGTAAGAACTCGGGTTGCCAGATCATCTGCACAATGACGTTTTATGAGAAATATTAACATCCCCATTACTACAAGTTTGGTGATTTGATTTCTTACAGGAGACAGCGGGTTCTTCTCGAGTTCCTTCACAAGTTTCTCATTGTCACCTTCACTGTGTGTGTGTGTGTGTGTGTGTGTGTATTCCTGCTGTAAAACACCTGAATTATCGTGTTAAGCTCTTCACATGCTGGGTGAGATGTCTCTGGCTAAATTCAGATAGAAGATTCCCATGAAGAACTTTTGGAAACTTCTCCCTGGCTCCTCCCCTTTGCCCACGTGACCAAATCAATTTCAAAAACCATCTAAAACTTCCCCACATTTCTACACTAATGAATGTGTTTTATTTAGATTCATCCCAATGAAAGTCTCCTATTAGATATTATGTACATTCCTGTACTCCCACAATGCATTGCGACAGGACAGAGTCCTATCATGTCAGCCTACAAGATGCTAATTATACGATTAGGTTAAAGCACCGGACTGCAGGGGGCGGGGCTTTATGACGGACAGGTGAGCGCGTCTTTTCCCTTTGCTGATTGGCTGATTAATGATAGTCTACATCACGTGTCATGTTTACGCTCAGATATTTTACTGAATTTGACAGAATTTCACACTATTTTAAAAACAAAAACAAATAAATTATAACGCGTTTTTCGCCTCCGATAGCAAATAAATTGTAATTGCTAGATAATTTTATCGTGTATTACTGCCACCTGCTGGTCAATAAAAACCATGTAAATCCATAAAATGACGATATAAAGTTCACACACCTACGACACGTGTTTTTTTTTATTTTTATGAAAAGTTCATATATGGGATACAACTTCAAAAAAAACCTTTAAAAAATGTACAATTAAATTTATTACATTTTATTGACATTATTATTTAATATCAGTCTCCAGACGCTGCACTGACACTTTGCTTGCTAATTTTGCTACCAACATTTAAAATCTATTCCGATTCAACAACACAAAGAAATATAAAACCCATTTAGAAAGAAATAAGTTTGTGAAAATCTGTTAATCATAAAGCGATTTGCAGTTTATTTGTTTATATTCGTCCTGTCTCTTCTCTTATGGAGGACAGCGCATGAACCGGAACTTCTCCAATATGGCGGAAGAAATGACGTATTGCGCTACTAAGTAGGTCAACCCACCAATCAAATCCCTGCTTTGGAGAATGACGTAATCGTGTTTTAAAGCGAGGCGGGATCGGGTGAGTTCTAATCTCAGAAAGCTAGCTGTGTGACTAGCAGTGCTAGCGGCTACTTTTAATCCGTTTATCAGCGTTTAAATTCAGAGAGGGGTTTAGATTTAGTGTGAAATGGATTCAGAAAACGGGCAGAAAATAAAATCTGATCAACATGATGCGGGTGAAACGCCACAAAGAAGCGGAATGTTGAGAAGAAGGTAAATAAACGCTTAGCTGAACCTGACTAGCAGGGTTGCCAGATAGTCAATGTTTATGAAAAACGCAAATAAGTAATGTATTAAATAAAATAAAT
>MU551652.1:2409562-2431327 GCA_024362625.1 Silurus asotus
TTCAGGTGAATTTTCACTGTAATTCTAGACAGCGTTTTGTTCAGTAAGATTGAGGTGATAAACTGTTTGAACACTCGGCTGTAGGAGATGATGACGGGTGGTGATGTGAAATACACTGTACAGCGAGTGGAAAACACTGATAACGTCGTCTATCGTACTGATAACAACATGTAATAATCACTCATCCTTATCTAGAAACTCGTTCAGGTAAAAGACCGTTTACTCTCTCCCTCACTCTCTCACACACACACACTCTGTCTCTCTCTCTTACACTCTCTCTCACTCACACTCTCACTCTGTATGTCACACACTCACAATCTCTCACACTCACTCTCTCACACACACTTTGTCTCTCTCTCTTACACTCTTTCTCTCACAATCTCTCTCTGTATGTCACACACTCACAATCTCTCTCACACACACACACACACACACACACACTCACAATTTCTCTCACACACTCTCTTGTACTCTTGTACTTATTACACAATATTAAGAAGAATCATTTAACACAAGCTGGAAATAATCCTGACTTTTCTTTCTAATTATTTTCAGAGCTCTATCGTGGACTCTGTGGTGTTTAATCCATGTGAAGCACTCTTTCATGATTTGAGCCTGATGAATCCTGAGATTGTCACCTTGGAATGTGCTCGTGCCTTTAGGAAGGAAAAATCCATCGATGAAGTAACCTGGTCATTGAGTATATTCAGGTGATCAGCTGACCTCGTTCTCTGGGCACATACAGTAACGTTACTGAACCGAGACCTGAGCATCTTCAGCATCCCCAGATCACAGCACTGCCCCCACACAGGCTCGTACAGCAGGCACTGTAACTAGTAAGGTAATCCTTTTGAGCTCCATTTTGTTTGGTCTCTTCCACCCTATATAGTATAGTCCTTTAACTCCGCCCCCATACGGTATAGTCTTTTAACCCCGCCCCATACGGTATAATCCTTTGACTCTGCCCCCACTAATTAGTGTGACGCACATCATGGTAAAGGAAAGTCATGTCGCTTAAATACTCTGAAATTGTACAAGGTTCTTAAGGAAAGTAAGAGATAATTAAGCACATTGCTGGAACGGGAACAAGGTACTATAATTGATTTGTTTAATGAGCACATGTATTAATATTTTGATTAATCTATTTAACTGTAAAGAAGTGTGTTAATGTGTTATCACTCACATCTGTGACATCATTGTGACATCACAAAAGGTTTTCTTTTAGTTGGCTGTTCATGTTTATGTTTGTAAGAGCCGATTGTATTATTTCGTTATCAATCTGTTCTGTAGCTCTTACGGTGTTTCACTAAGAAAAGGTTTTTCATCAAGGAAAGGTAGATTTTGTGTTTCCCAAAGAAAAGACTGACGGCTGAACACAAAATAAAGGCTTTTTGAAACATCAGTACGCTTCACCATTGTCTGGCTGGGGGTTAGATACAGGCACCAAGCACGATGGGTACATCAGTCCATCCACCTCTCTTCTTACCCTGATCACTCTGGAACAGAGTCAATCTGGACTCATCAGACCACATGACCTTCTATTGAAGTGGTTTTCTTCACAGCTGTTTGGTCCCAATCCCTTGAGTTTCCTTTGCATTATTTCAGACCACATTTCTTCCTCGATGATAATGGTTCCCCACTAGCCTTCCAGTTTTTTATTATAATAATTATTAGCATATAATATAGTTATTGTATAATAATAATGCGTTTGACATTTCTTAACTTAAGCAATCTCCTTATGTTTTATCTTTGCTTGATGAATGCCATTAATTTGACCCTTCTGAAACAGAAGAACATCTTTTCCACAATCACAGGATGCGACATGGTTGTTTAGGAAATGAGAAGCTGCTCACGGCATCAGTTTGGGTTAAATAACTTGTTACTTGTTACTCAGTTAAATCCAGGTGGTGAGTTTGTTTTAGACGGGCAGTGTATGTCTCAGACCTTTACACACACTGAATATATGCACCTAGACCTGATAAGCAGCATGTTTCTGGACATTGAGAGGAAACCAGAGAAGCTTTAGAGAAACTCCAGAGAAACCAATAGTAGTAAACCATCACAACTCTTTCCTTTATCTAATAGGCCATTAATACTGTAGATAATGGTTGGAAGGGGATGCAGTCGGTGTTTAGTGGGGTTGAGGTCACGGCTCTCCATGGAACTCATGGACAATCTGGAACAGTGGACAAGTGATTGGGTTGCTTAGTTCCAGTGAATAGTGATGAGATGTTCATGAAATATTCGGTCGTTTTGTCACACGACAGTCGCATAGATTCTGTTTTAGTGACGGGTCGCTCATGATCGATTCGTTCTTTCTGAACAAGTCTTTAAAGTCGGCTCATTAAACAAGCAGTGTTCGTTTATAATGATTCGTAAATGTTCTACAGGACGCACATGAGCATGTTATGTTCAAGAAACAGAATTGAGTGGTAAATCTTTCGAATCCCATAAAAGCTACACGGTGCAATAGATCGGCTTTGTTTGGTCCGAATCTTGACATTATTGTTAATTATGGGAGTCACGTGACAAAATAACTAACGACACAGACCAGAAGATATGAGAGGTAAGCTGCTTATTCTGTTTTTCATCATTTGTCCTTAGCTGCATTTTCATATTTTCATTACTGAAACTACAATCAAAGTTGGTGTTGGGGATCTGCTAACTGAAAAAAAAATTGTTTATTTTTGATCAAAGTAAAATTTAAAAATAGATCCGGTTATTTGATCAACGAGATACAAAGAACCGACTCACTAAAATGACCCGATCCTCGAATCACTAAAAAGCAATGTCGCGTGTCACGTTATAAAGCAAGCCAGTTGCGCATGCGCAGATGACACAACATGAACTAGTCAATTTCTAATGGGTGCGTTTTCGTTTGATCTTATTTCAGAAAATGATTACAGGTTTGCTACAGACAATTAAAATTTAACAGAAAAGACTCGTTGTTGCTGAACCACAAGAACCGCATAGGGTTGTGATACCCAGATGTTTGTTGTTTTTTTGTGCAGAATAGAATAGAATACGGCTGCATTGTATACTCGCTTGCGCAGCCTCTTGCGCAGACTTGACGCTCACGAACATGTGCTCGCGTGTTGGAGTGGTACGACAATGCGCAGCTTCTCCACCCTGCTGTTCCTGACACTTCACACACCTCACAGCACTGCAGCGAAATTCTGGCTGCACCCCAACCACACACACACACACACACACACACACACCATAGCACTCGCTGTACAGGGTCAAAGGGTGGAGAATATTCGCTTTTTACTGTAACTGTCATGTTGTATTAGGGCACCTATTATATATATATATATATGTATACATATACAATATTATTTATTAGAGCCCAAAATTAAGTATACTCGTATAGTTTTGTAAAATAACGCACCACACTCATTAGATTATTTCACAACATTATTTCATGCACGTTTTGGAACAGAGCCAGGAAACACGCTTGCGTTTTAACGTCTCAACCCGCTGCCTAAGCACCGCCCACTTCTGCACGACGTCACCACGTAGCTTCAATGCGATTGGTTCTCGCGTCTGTCAATCAGCGCTCATTCCCTGCGAACAGGGAAGAGCGGGTTTAGCTAAGAAAATGATAAGGTCATTTTGAATTACCAGGAGCTCCTGTGTGTCCGCCGTTTCCACATCATACATCAGGGAGAAAAGAATATATATACAATTTATTTACAATAATAATGGAGCAGGTGAAGCGGCGACGGATCCCAGCGCGAATTGATTTATAAATAATAAAGGGAGGTTCGGTGATAATCTGATCAAGGTGGGGGATTGGACGGAGAGCCGGTGCTGACACATCGGGAAGGACTGCGGAGGCACACGAGGCGAGGTAACGCGTTTCATTCCGGATGATTTAAAACCGTGCTTTTTTTTTTATTGTAGTTTTTTTTTTTTTTTTTAAGACGCGATGGACATCCGTTTCCGGCGTTTTTCTTTTACGGATTATTCATTGATTGTGCTCGCGCGTGTTTGCGCGTGCACGCCGCGTCTCCCTCCGCTGTCCTCCTCACAACCTTGTCCTCGCGCGCCTGAGGATGCTCGCGCCTCTATTTCATCTCTCACACTTTTATATCTGATCATAGCGCATTCATATCTTATCCAGCACTTCTGGGGAACCGCATGCTGATAAACAATCGAAAGATTTGTATTATTATGGACGTTAATTGTTGCGAACAGCGCGTTTTTGTAGCAGGGGCTAGCTCTTCCGCATTGAGCTCGTTGCTTAGGAAACAGAATCTTACCGGAAAGTGTGAGGGTGGTCGTAAATAGGTACAGTCTCATCTATTATTGAACGATGTATATGTTTTTCTTTACTCAATGTCCCTTAATGAGTTTAGAAATCTTTCTGTTGTGTCTTAGGGAGAAATAGAGTATCTATCTATCTATCTATCTATCTATCTATCTATCTATCTATCTATCTATCCATCAGACTATCAATTATATTAATTGGAATTTTATATACTGCAATTATAATTGATGAAAATACACAATGTTCACAACATGGTAGTGTTTCTTCTGTATGTTGCATGAAATATGACCATGTTTATTCAAGGCCTGTTGGAGAAAATACTGCTTTACAGGCTATTTTTTAAATATGCAATACATTTTGACAGTATAATCTTAAAATGGAAAAATGTTTAAAATAGATAAATATTTAATGAGCATATTTGCTGGTGGGTGTTAAAAAGAGTTTTAGTGGAAACATGGTTGTCACAGGAGAGTCTGAACTTCATGGATGGAGATCACAATGGAAAAAATGTAATGTTAAAACAGTTCCATTATCACATGAGAAAAAGACGAATCGCAGTCGTGTGTTTTTTACTCGTTTGGTGAGTTTATTCAGACCCAAAACCAATAAATTACTCAGTCAGTCATTTTGGACGCGTACCGACCCGTCACAGCTCGGGGGCTCGCTCTGCGTTCAAACCCTCCAGAAGCGTTCTCGTGACCAGGTGTACGAGTTTGTGTGAGGATCAATCGCTGGACAGGACCTGGACAGAAGATCTGACACGGTTGATGTTAGAGATGTTTAATGGCTTTAGGTTAAATAGACGTCTTGTGGTCTGTAAGCGTTTAATGACTATAAGTTTGTTCCTTATAGTTGTAAGTTTCTCCATAATGAGTGATTCAATGGTGACGGTGGTGAAGGAAAAACTCCCTGAGATGGTATGAGGAAGAAACCATGAGAGGAACCAGACTCAGAGGGGAACCTCATCCTCAACACCGGATGTCCAATAATTACGTCCATCACTGTTGATTCCTAGAAATCTGAGGAGAGCCTGAAGGCAGCGTTAATTATTACTGGTTTAATAAATAAAGTAAGATCTTCAGTATCTACACGCTGACTGCAGCACGGCCCAGAATAGAGCACACGTGTCTCACATCTAATCTCGAAGATAAACACCAATCTCACGCCGATATGCGTTCGAGCCACGCCCACACGAACTCCTCATAAACTCATAAAGTGTATTATTAACTCGTTGACGTGAGCCGGTCTGTGTATTTCCCAGGGCGAAGATCTGGACAGAAGGTGCAGAAGGAGAACGTATAAGGGTTCCACTCCAGCAACAAAACAAGGTCAGTTCAGAACCCTCCTTGTGTGTGTGTGTGTGTGTGTGTGTGTGTGTGTGTGTGTGTGTGTGTGTGTGTGTGTGTGTGTGTGTATATAAAAATCAGAGGTGGTTAAAGTCCACACATCCTTCACTCAGTAGAAGTGCAGATACTGATGATTTAAAAGACTCTGGTTCAGGTTGATGTTCTGACTGCACCTGTTTGTGTCACGCTGGAAACTGAACCTCACGTCATATTAATATATTAATATAAAATAATTATGTTCTCTAATGAATGTCTGCAGGCTGAAGATCCACCATATAAAACACAAGCAGAGTAAAGATGATGATGATCAGGAATGTCTCTGTTCTCAGTCATGTTCTCATCACTGACTCCCTCTGGCTCATCCATGTTACCCCCAGACTTCTTACTGCCTCCTTGGGTAGTCAGTCGGGGGGTCAAACCGGACCATAGAGCGGAGTAGAACTGTACCGTTTCTATTCTGTGTCTGAACTGCAAGTGTTTTTCTGGCCCAGGAGTTTGGTGTCCACTCGGGTGTGGGCGTGGTCATGTTTATGTTTACTCGAGCACAGGATGTTCACGCTGATGACTTCCTGTAAACCTCGCGGACTTCATCCTGCTGTCCTCTGATTCATCTCATTTATATCAAACGATTCGTTCACTTCCTGATCCGAATCACAGACCCGCACTACACAGCCGCCCTTCCACGTGCACTACATCCAAAACAGGGCACGGCCTGTATTTACTGTATGTGCTGTAGCTGTAAGAAGTCGCTGGTTTTTGACGGACTAGCAGACAGTGATGCGTTTCCTGTTTGCAGACGGTGATGCGTTTCCTGTTTGCAGACGGTGATGCGTTTCCTGATGCGTTTCCTGTTTGCAGACGGTGATGCGTTTCCTGTTTGCAGACGGTGATGCGTTTCCTGTTTGCAGACGGTGATGGTTTCCTGTTTGCAGATGGTGATGGGTTTCCTGTTTGCATACTGTGATGCGTTTCCTGTTTGCATACTGTGATGCGTTTCCTGTTTGCAGACGGTGATGCGTTTCCTGTTTGCAGACGGTGATGCGTTTCCTGTTTGCATACTGTGATGCGTTTCCTGTTTGCAGACAGTGTTATTGATTTTAAGCTCAGGTTTGATTTCTCTTTAAAGAAAATGGCGTCAGACGAAAGGTTTCAGCTTCATGGAAAAATGATCGTCATATTTGTTTGTCGCGTGCTAGCTTGTGTGTGTGTACGTGTACGGTATGTGTAGCATCACCATGGCAACTTGAAAGTAAAGTTAAAATCAGAAGTTTGGTTAAAGCGATACAAAATCTCACTGCTGATGTGAGTGTAGGAGTAATAAAATCCTGTGTGTGTGTGTGTGTGTGTGTGTGTGTGTGTGTGTGAGACGGCGTGATGGTTAATTTATTAACGTGAGGAGGAGACGTGAGTGTGGGCCTCGACTCTGACGAGTTATAAAGCAGGTTAAAGGTCACGGATTACGTTTCTGCTCACGTCTTTCTCACCGTCCTGCTTTATCTTTCATTTCCCTCTGTATTATAACACGTGTTCAGTCCAAACGTCTCCACGCTCACGTCTCCACGCTCGCGTCACGTCTCCGCTCCACAGTACCTACTGCACTTTTTTATGTGGTAATGATGTGTAATATTTAAACATGTCCTTATTTGTGTGTGTGTGTGTGTGTGTGTGTGTGTGTGTGTGTGTGTGTAGAATGTTGCGGCTGGCGTGTACCACCATCCTGCTGTTCGTGCTCAGGTTGCTCCTGGCTTTGCCCTGGCTTCAGGTTCTTCCTGCCATCCTCATCTTCTTTCTGGGAACAGGAGGATGGAACTCTCTGCATGTCTTCGTGAAGACCATCGGCCGAGACCTGCAGTAAGTGTGACAGCGTGATCATGTGACTTTACACTTCCTGGTTTTACACGTCTGATGTCCTGCCTTTACATGTCCTAGTTTTACACAGCAGGACATCAGACGTGTAAAACGAGCACGTGGAAGGCCAGGAGGAGGTCCTAGTTTTCTAGATTCTAGTTCTTCCTGTCTTTACACATTCTAGATGTTCACGTAGCCTCTATACAGGCTTTTTACACGTCCCAGCGTTACATATTATACGTTCTAGTTTACACGTCGTAGCTTTAAAGAATTCTGTCTCGCATCACCAGACCGCGTATTTTTCTGTTGGATCCGATCATCACGACATTTATTCTAAACGTCCAGTAGAACAGATTAAAGATAAAATGATTCCTTTAAACTACATTGTTTAATATTTAAAATTATTTATTCGTATGTAAACGTTTGTCAGTGATTTTATTTGTTTTATCTACGAGGTCTGTTCAGATCAAGACCACGTTCAGCAAACACAATACAGTGGATTTGAATACTATTCTCACACACACACACACACACACACACACACACACACACACACACACACAAAGACACATGCTGATGCATTTGAATATGAAAATATTACAAATCAACATTCAAACTGTCACTGGTCCTGAAATCTCTGTAAAGGAAATACAACAAAATAATGTTTATGATAATAAACTGAAAATTTGTGTTTTATTTTAATGATGATTTTTTTTATATTTATTTATATTTAATAATAATAATAAACATAAACATAAACAATCAGCTGTAAGATTAAAACCACTGACGGGTGACATGAAGAATGCTGATGATCTCATTTCCATGGTGCCTGTAAGAGAAGTCAGTTGTAGAAGTTGATGTTGGAAGCAGGAGAAATGGGTGTGACTGCGTTTCACTAGGAATATCATGAGATGTCCAGACGTCTGAAACGGCAAATATTGTGGGGTCGATCCTGTTGTGCAGGGGTTAGTACCTACTAAAACTGCTCAGAGAAAGGAGAACTCATGACTGGGCATCAGGGCCTCAATGCTAGAAGGTCTGGTCTGATTCCAGAGAAGATCTCCTCCTGTAGCACAAGCTGCTGAAGAGTATAATGCTGGTGCTGATAGAAAGGAATCAGGACACAAAGAGCTGCACAGCGATCAGAGCGCCCATGCTGACCCTGACCACCATCTACATCTCCTACTGTGGACATCCAAAATAGCACCATGGAGCAGTAGAAGAAGAAGATCTGGTCTGATAAATCACATTTTCTTCTCCATCATGTGGAGATGTAAACCTTGGGTCCTAGTGCTCATGTAAGGTTTCTTTGATGTTATCTACCACCTACATGAACATTGTACCAGACCACCTTGCAGTTACACCCCTTCATGGTAACAGTGTTAAATAAAGGGGCGTGTCTTTCAGCAGGTTTAAACACAAACGCTTCAGGAACTGTTCATGACTCCACTTCTGAATTCCTCAATCTGATCAAGCGTCTGATCCATGGAGGTTTCAGTGCACCACTTACAGGAAAGATCTGCTGTTAATGTTTTGGTGTGAGATACCACACACACACACACACCTTCAGGTCCAGGTAATCCGCTTTACTCGGTCCTGCAGCTCCAGATGGAGGGGTTTCACTCGAACCTGTCAATCTGCTCTGTCCTGTTCTACAGGATGTGAAGAAACTGAAAGGTGGATTTATTTTCTTCTGAAAAACCCAGACAGGTTGGACTCGTTCCCCGGAGACGCTCAGCTGCAGGGAGTGGAGGATGTGTGGGGAGTTACAGACCACACAATGGGCTGTTCTACTGTTCTACACTTCTGTTCTAGAAGCAGAATTGTGTATCGTTAGTCCATGTTTGTTACGCCACACCAGACGACTTTTCCACGAGGGTTTTAAACAGTGTAATGTAAACCTGCAGCATTCCTGAAATAAACACTTCCTGTTCCGTTATAGAGCGCGCGTTTCAGTGTCGCGGTAAAAATAAATATAACAAACACTGAAAAGGTGAAATTTTATTTTACAGTTTAAAAGATTTATTTATATAAATTTCACATTTAGTTAAAAAAAATTTTGGTAATAAAAAATATATATATTTTTTTTTATTTTTTTTATGAAATTATATATTTTATATAATTTAATAATTTTTTTTTTTTTATTATTATTATTTTTTGGACTTATTTCCACTTCGATTTTATACTTGTGTATTCTATTGCATTTTATTATATGACTTTTAGGTTTTACTGTTCATGTATAATTTTTTTTCCCCCTAAAACTGTTTTATAAAATTTGATGAAAGTTACTTACCGCAGCTTTAATTCGTATAAGATGTATGTTGAGATGAAGCCCTGCCTCTGACCCTCATCACGTTTGTTCCCCACAGTGCGGCCGGAGTTCTGCTGAAAGTGAAGCTGAACGTGAAGCGACACCTGCGCCAACATAACACCATCCCCAAGATCTTCTCTGAGACGGTGCAGAAGTACGGAGAGAAGACGGCGCTGATCTTCGAGGGCACGGGAGAGCACTGGAGCTTCAGACAGCTGGACGAGTACTCGAACCGCGTGGCCAACCTGCTGCTGCAGCGCGGCTTCAGGGAGGGAGACGTGGTGGCTCTGTTCATGGAGAACCGCTCGCAGTACGTGGGCCTGTGGCTCGGCATGGCCAAGATCGGCGTCGAGGCGGCGCTCATCAACTTCAACCTGCGTCTGGAGGCCCTGGTGCACTGCATCAACATCTCCAACGCCAAGGCCGTGGTGTTCGGCAGCGAGCTGACAGACGGTGAGGGACCACGGCAGAATAATTAATTACATCAATTACTGCATTCTGATGTTTTATTGAGCGTTTTATCATCAAATGTCTAATTAAGCACCGCTCGTTAGAGATGATCTAAAGCCTGGTAGATCAGAGGAATAAAATGGAGAATGAGTGTAAATGTAAGTTGCTCTGAATAAGAGCTTCTGGCTGAAGCTGTAACTGTAAATGCATGAAGGAAACCAGAGGGTCATGTGATGAACTGATAAATGTGTATCATTGAAAGAGAAAAAGAGCAAGATATAAAATTATATCTGGCTGCAGAACAGGATGGAAGTGAAAGTCGGTTAGTCACCCGAGCGCTCTCTGGATAATTGTGAAATAGCATTTATGGCGTAATCTGATGATCCTCTGAATCATCAGGGTGAAAGGTCCTTCAAACACGATGTATATGAAAGGTTATGAAGGTAAGGAGTCTCCAGTGTCAGCATTTTTGTCTTAATGGATCAAAGTTTGCTGTTATTTATTAAATACAGAACTGTAACAGTTGCCGTGGTGAACGGGGAGAATAATAATAATGGAGGAAGGGGGCGGGGGGGGTGGCATATAAAAAAAAAATGCAACTTATGAATATGTAAATAGGACACAAGCATGTACATCACTGGCAGCATCTCGGAGCTGTTTAAAAGAAGTTTAAAAATATAAAAATTATTTCGAGTATTAATAAAATAAATACTAAATATCTCTCTCTTTCTCTCTCTCCCCCTCTCTCTCTCTCTCTCTCTCTCAGCACTGTGTGAGGTGCACAACTCCATGGGGAAAACTGTAAAGCTTTTCTGTTCTGGTGATTGGGATCCCAAACGTGTACCCGAAGGAACCGAGTGTTTAGAGCCCCTCATTCAGGCCACACCCACAAACAAACCCAGCCAACCACAACGCAGCTTCACCGGTACGTCACCCAATCACACGCAGAGAACTCGTCCTGAGGTGTTAATGGTGCACATGTTTCTAAAATCTGATCTGATTTTCCCCGTTAGATCGTCTCTTCTACATTTACACATCTGGAACCACTGGACTGCCCAAAGCAGCCATTGTCGTCCACAGCAGGTAACAAAAAAACAGTTTGTCTATTCTCTTCTCTTCCTCCTCATCTGCTCATTTTCTCTTTTCTTTCCTTCTATGCTCTATTATTTCATCTCTACTACTTTTTAGTATGCTTCTACTTTTGACTTTGTATGCTGTTCTTACCTTTTTCATTTGTTCTTTACCTTTTTTTTGTTCTATTTTCTTTTCTTTTCATAATCTATTTTATAATCTTATCTTTTTTCTGTTCATCTTTCTCTCTTCTCCTCTCTGCTTTTGTTGTCTGTCTGTTTTCTTAACTTATCCCTGATTTCCCTCACATTCACTTTGTGTGTGTGTGTGTGTGTGTGTGTGTGTGTGTGTGTGCGCTGTAGGTATTACCGGATGGCTGCTCTGGTGTATTACGGGTTCAGGATGAGGTCTGAGGACGTGATGTATGACTGTCTTCCTCTTTATCACTCTGCAGGTGAGATACTGAACACTTCCTATCAGATAAACTATAACAGGAAGTCTGCGAACGAGGTCACTTCCTTTTTCACACTTTAATAGTTCACTAGTCAAAATACTGAACTGGTTGTTGCCTATTTATCTGTCTAATCTGTGGGGGTGTGGCCTGTGTATCATCTTAACTGAGGAGGCGTGGCCTGTGTATCAGCCTTAATTGAGGTGTCCTTAACTGAGGAGGCGTGGCCTGTGTATCACCCTTAACTGAGGAGGCGTGGCCTCTAACCGTCTTAAATGTGGCCTCTGTGTCTGTTTGAATTAAAGAGACATAGCCGATATCTCAACATAGGAGGCGTGGCCTCTTTCTCTAATGGAGGGGGTGTGGCCTATTTCAGACGTGCATGTTTGATGTTCCAGGTTTGATTTTTCAGTTGGAATGTACTGTATTATTATTATTTCAGACTTACGTGATTGTTGTTTTCGGTTGTTCCAGGAAACATCGTGGGCGTCGGTCAGTGTCTGATCCACGGCATGACCGTCGTCATCAGGAAGAAGTTTTCAGCGTCCAAATTCTGGGAGGACTGTATCAAATACAACTGCACGGTAAGAGTGAGACTCGGACAAACCCATGTCTCGCTACCGAGTTAACTCCGCCCCTTCAGTCAGAGAAACGTTAGTGAGGAACATTAAATGGAGGAACTTGGATTTCAAGATTTTCTGTCCCGAACAGAAAAAAGGAAAAACCCCTCAGTTTGAAAGTAGTGTCTTTATTCCCTTCCCCTATCCGGATTACAGTGCATTGTGGGAAATCCTTCCTTGTTAATGGTATGATTTGGAACTGGAAAAAGACTTGCTGTCTCTCTCCCTCTATCACACAGATCGTGCAGTATATCGGTGAGATCTGTCGGTATTTGTTGAACCAGCCGGTGCGGGACGTGGAGCAGAACCACCGCGTGCGCATGGCGCTGGGGAACGGACTCCGGCAGTCCATCTGGGAGGAGTTCATGCAGCGTTTCAACATCCCGCAGATCGCAGAGTTCTACGGAGCCACAGAGTGTAACTGCAGCCTCGGCAACTTCGATAACAAGGTGACTGGATAAGAGAGAGTAAAACACACACACACACACACACACACACACACACACACATACCTTCCTCTGGTATCCAGTTTTCATAGCTAATGCATCGTACACTAATGCAGTGTGTGTGTGTGTGTGTGTGTGTGTGTGTGTGTGTGTGTGTGTGTGTGTGTGTGTGTTGGACACGTTCCAAACGCTGGATATCCAGAATATTCTAAAAGCTCTATTCTGCAGAATCCTGGATCCTGATTGGTGTTGATTAATTCTTTGGAACAGCAGCTGTGAAACGTTATTTCCATAGCAACAGTGCATTACATTTACGTGTGTGTGTGCGTGTGTGTGTGTGTGTGTGTGTCTAGACGGGTGCATGTGGCTTTAACAGCAGAATCCTGCCCTACGTCTACCCCATCCGTCTGGTCCGCGTGGACGAGGAGACCATGGAGCTCATTAGAGGACCAGATGGAGTGTGTATACCATGTGGTCCAGGTATATATGTGTATACACACACACACACACACACACACAAACACACACTTTTCTGTTGTGAAAACTGCTATAGAAATAAACTTGGCTTGACTTTTTCACTACATACTGCAGTGTTATTAAAAAGCATTTCCACCAAAACAGAGAAGCCCCGCCCACTTTCACAGGGAGAATTGTTTGATATAAAACAAACACTGACTCACTTTCTGTCCTTCAGGTGAACCAGGGCAACTGGTGGGCAGAATCATCCAGAACGACCCCCTGAGACGCTTCGACGGCTACGTAAACCAGTCCGCCACCAGTAAAAAGATCGCACACAGCGTCTTTAAGAAAGGGGACAGTGCGTACCTGTCAGGTGAGTGTTCACCACGGTCACTCCAGAGCTCCAGGTGTGTGTTCTTTAAGATATCAAGGGGGTATAAAGTGTTCCCCATGGCACATGAAGAGTTCCCTAAGGGGTAAAAAAAAAAAAAGTTCAAATGAATAAGTAGTTTTACAAAGGGGTTCCACCTCAAGGGGGCAGTACAGAGTTTTTCAAGGAAAAGAGAAGAGTTCCTTTTGGAACACAAAAAAAAAGGAAAGAAGGAACCGTGATTGATTGTAGCCCGTTCACGGTTCTCCTGATGTTCTGCAGGAGATGTTCTGGTGATGGACGAGTTCGGCTACATGTACTTCAGAGATCGTACGGGAGATACGTTCCGCTGGAAGGGTGAAAACGTCTCCACTACGGAGGTGGAGGGAACACTGAGTCGCCTGCTGGACATGAAGGACGTGGTGGTGTACGGCGTCGAGGTTCCAGGTACTGAGAGTCCACCAAACATCTGCTGCGTTTATTAACTTGTTTATCATCTGTTTGTTTGGAAACAGGGGGAATGTTCTTCCTTATATTTTTCTTCCAGTCCAGTTTGTTTAGTGAAAATGGATTATTTATGGATTTGATTGAGAAGCACATGAGTGCGATGTTCTCTGTGTTCCTCAAGTCTTTGTGGATCTGTTGAAGCAACCACAGATTTGGACTCTAAATTTCTGTCGTTCCTCACCAGGCGCAGAAGGGAAAGCCGGGATGGCGGCCATCGCAGATCCGGACCACACCACAGACCTGGAGAAGTTCAGCAGGGAGCTGGAGAAGGCGTTGCCCCCTTATGCCCGCCCGGTGTTCCTGCGGTTCCTGCCTGAGGTCAACAAGACGGGTGAGTCCTGTTTATACACTTACAAGTCCTCGACCCAAACTCTGGTACTGGAGACTCCTTACACATAGCGTCAGCTTACACTTATAAAATCTGTTTATTTAATTAGTTGAGGTGAACGAGCTCAGAAACGATAAACATTTCTCCATCTCGCAGGAACCTTCAAGTTCCAGAAGATGGAGCTACGCCGTGATGGTTTCGACCCCACCGCGATGTCCGATAAGCTCTACTTCCTGGATTGCACTAAAGGACGCTATGTGAACCTGGACGCCGAACTCCACCGTAACATCACTTCAGGGAAGCAAAAGTTATAAAGAAACCACAGCCGACTCCGCCCACTTCCTCAACCCTCCCTCGTCAGACCAACCTCCAAAGGAAACCACGCCCCCCTTCTTGTTACCTCAGCAACTACAGTAAGGGGCAGCAGGAACGTTCAACCTCCCGGCTCGCTCGTCTCTCCATCCGTCCCGAGGTGCCCCACCGTCGCCCTCCTGTGGGCAGGACAACGCTCACAAACCGATACAAACACTTTGATACGCATTATGGCACACAGAAAGAGAGAGGACACGCCTCCTCATGAATCTTGAACTCACCCGGAAAAAAAAACTTCTGAAGGGAACAAAGCGACACGGAGTGACACGTCACGTGTCGCGTGACCACATAACCACACGCAGCAGAGCAACAGACCGCCATGAAAAAATTACGTGACTCATTGTGCAAAATGCTATTTATTTCAAACATTAACCTGCACCAAACAAATTTAAGTTGTAGAATAGTGTTTATTTATAAAAAAAAAAAAAAAAAAAAGAAAAGGAAAAAAAACGGTTACGGGATCGTATCTTGGAAAAAAAAAAACAATCGAATACGTCGCGTGTGTACAGCGTAGGAACGCGTTATTACTGCGCCTGACTACTGATTCCTTCTTCCATATACCTGTAGGGGGCTGTGTGTGTGTGTGTGTGTGTGTGTGTGTGTGTGTGTGTGTGTGTGTGTGTGTGTGTGTGTGTGTGTGTGAAAGAAGATAGAATGTATCCACATGCAGATCACTGTCCTGTTCATGTCTGATTATATTTTATAATATTTTTGCGTAAAGGATCTGGCGCCCGTAGCCACGCCCCCAATACAGGACATGGACAGATATCGAAAGGAACTCCATTAAATGCACGTTTTTGTTTGTTTATTTTTCTCCCTCGATCACACGTGAAGGCTGATGAAGCCTTGTCCTAATCTCATCTCATCGCTCCCTTTGTAGGCTCCCTATTCCAAATCTTCCTCGTCCAGTTATTCTACATCTACTAGCTTTTTTCCCTCTGACGACGTAAACACTCCTGAACTTGCTCCTGTCAGCGATAAAACCGAAAACGAGCCGAATGAGTGTCGAAAACCAGATGTGTAATAATGCATTCCACTGAGGCACTCATGTCGCTTTGTGGGCGTGTTTTTAGCTATAAAACGCTATTAAAATAACGGCTCGTACACTGAAGAGTGTGTGTGTGTGTGTGTGTGTGTGTGTGTGTGTGCGCGCGCGCGCGCGCGCATGTCGGCTTGCATTAGCATGAATCACTATTTATCTGATGCAGAAGGAAGCAGGTGGTCGGATTTGATGCAGGTTTTTCGACACTCCGGACTTTCAGACTCGAATGAGCTTTAAATAATTAAGTATAAAAAAGAAAGAAAAACATCTGTGGTTTTTGCTGCACTCTGAACTCTGCTGTGGTGTTTTTTTTATTATTTACTTTTTTTTTGTCTTTTTGTGAATTGTATTTATTTTGTTTTTTTTTATTGTAATTGAATAACCGGCTTTAATTCTGTTATTGTTTGATTTGTTTTGTTTTCGGTGTGTGTGTGTGTGTGTGTGTGTGTGTTTGGGGTTCGGTCCTATGAAAGCAAACATTGTCGTTATGCGACTTTGCAGAGGCCTCCCCTGACTGCTTTAATTACGGTTTAAGGGGGCGGGGCTTGATCGTTTCTTGAGTGCTGATTGGCTACTATAGAAATTACATTCCCAATATGTTCTGATGTAAATTTGTCTCGGATTTTGAACCGGGTCACGGCACCAACGTCAGAATGCATTTTCTGTCCGTCTGATCAGACAATAAAATTATGATCCCTGAGCGTGATCATCATTCCGTTTTACGTCTGAATTCTTACTCCAGAATCACAAATCGAGTTCGTGTCTTTCAGATCTTATCATGCGACTGTAGTTCTATGTTCTGACCTGTAGGAGGCAGCGCAGGTTCCCATCCGACCAGAACCTAAACTTCATTTCAGAAACTCGGTGCTGATTTCATATTTCGGTGTTGAAACACATTAATGTTAAGATGTGACCGTGATCTAATCGCACATCGCTCAGTCACCGTACATGAACCCGCCTTCAGGTGGATTCTGATTGGTTTGCACGGAGAAGCGTTTCACTCTAAAAACTTGGCTTCGGTATTGCGAATAATTTAATTGTTCCAAAATGTTAAACTTTTAACGCTTAAAAATCTCTGGATTTAAAATTCCCATGTGTATCGGGTTCAGATCCGACTGCTAATCTCCTTACCAGATGTCAGAAGAGCGTGAAGTCGTCCATGTTGGTTTTTTTATACTTTGTACGTTGATTAATTAAATGGTGTACATCGATGTAATTCTGACTTCTGCGAGCAGCTTGTAGCTCGTAGTAACGGCCCACGTTATTATCCCTAAACCCCAAAAACACCGCTCTGTTTGTGCTCGTTCCTGTTTCCGTTTACTCTGGTTGGATTCACAAAGCTCCGCCCCCTGCAGGACACGCCCAGTGTGTGTGTTGTGTTCCTGTTCGCTCGCAGAAGTCAAACTCGACTCTGACGCACAGAACGGCAGCTTCGTTCCTTTACTCTCGTTTCCTTCATGACTTGAGGTTTTTTTTATTGTTTATGTTTGAGGTGTTTGACTGCAGAAATTCTGTTCTACTGATGTTTTGTGTTCAAATTTCAATTTTATTTCTTTAATTATTTAATTCTCCAATGTGATGAAGGACCAAGTAGGCTCACTGGTGTGGGTTTTCCAGAGGTATCACTTTTTGGAGGTGGGGTTTCGGGTGTAAGGCATTGGGGGTGGGGTTTTGGGGGCGGGGTTTTGAGTAAGGCATTTTGGGGGCGGGGTTTTATGTGTAAGGCATTGGGGGCGGGGTTTTGCTTGTCAACTGAGGGTGGATGTCAATTAAATAGTTCAAAAACAAAAAAGATGAAATACTGTATTTGTAACAAACCAAGTCAGTGAGTGTCATGGCCGTCCCTCACACTGTCCCTCACACTGTCCCTCACACTGTCCCTCACGCCATCCGTCTCGCCACCTCTCAGTTTTCCGTTCAGTTCTCAGGAACAATGTCTTAGTTTCAGAAAAAGGGGGAAAAATGTGTGTGGGATTTGTGGCTTGGTTAGTAAACAGAAGTCTGTGTGTGTGTGTGTGTGTGTGTGTGTGTCCATCCGTCTCGCCACCTCTCAGTTTTCCGTTCAGTTCTCAGGAACAATGTCTTAGTTTCAGAAAAAGGGGGAAAAATGTGTGTGGGATTTGTGGCTTGGTTAGTAAACAGAAGTCTGTGTGTGTGTGTGTGTGTGTGTGTGTGTGTGTGTGTGTGTGTGTGTGTAGGGGGAGGTGTGTGAGGGGTGCACGTGGCACTGAAGTCCTCTCGTCACTTACAAGCTGTATATCTGCTTTTCAGGAAAAAAAAACATCATGGCATCCAAGAGTCAACATTAATTAAAAAAAATCTATCAAGTTCTGGCTGTTGACTTTTTTTTGTTTGTTTTTTAATAGCTTCAAATAAAAATGATTTTTATTTTAATTAAAATATTTTGGTCCATTTTTTGGTCCAGATTCAATACTGTTGCACCTGCTTTCATATAATAATCATCATAATATTATTACACAATAATCAACCCAATAAAGAAAAGTAAGGAACAGTTATAAAGTTTAAATAATTACGCTTCTTTGCATACAGTCAGTTGCAAATGTTTTGGAAAACAATTTCACTCTGTTCAGAGTCGAGAATCCGGAAAGAAAAATGGATTGAGGCAGCGTGAAAGACGGAGAGAAAAAAACTAATATTGTAAAGAAAAGTTAGTGGCTATTTTTTATGAAAAAAAGTAACGGATGGAAAGAAGATAAAAACAGAAAAAATATTTTAAGGAAAAAGAAAAGATGCGTAGAAAATACAAAAAAAAAGAAGGCACAAAAGAAATTCACTTTATGGAATATTTTTGAAAAGAAAACCGCAAGAACAAAAATGGAAAAAGAAAAACAAGAAAAAAAGCCACATGAGGGTCATTTGTTTTGTATTTTCTGAATTATGCAAAAAGGTTATAAAAGATTTTAATTAAACACCTCGAAAGAAAAAAGATTATGAGTAAAAGCAAAAATCAAAGGTAAGGAATAAAAGTAAAAAAAAAAAAGTTTAATATTCTGTTTAATATTCTTCAATTTTTTTCTTTAAATCTTTTATTTGTTGCTTGTAAAATTACATCTAGTCTCAGGGTGCACAAACTTTTGCACCCATGTGTATGTAAGTGCACAACTCTGCTTATTTTTCCACGCTGACTCACCTTCTCGTGAAAGCTGGCTTTGTTTTGAGCCCGTCCCCGTCTCTGATTGGTTGGTTTGGCCGAGTGGGCGGAGCTCCGTGTTCTGGCAGCGTCTTGTTCCAGCTGTTTTTTGTTCAGTCTGGGTTTTTTTTTCCTTTGTGGAGCTTCATGACGATGAAGATCACGCTGGTGAGCATCACCTTGGCCATGCTGCTCCTGATGGAGGTCCATGCTGACGTCCAGCCGCAGAAGAACTTTGACGTGAAGAGGGTGAGAGGAACTTCATGGTGTTTTGAGGAGGAGAAAGTTCTCATGTGGTGTGTTTGAGGTGGCAATATGGTTCTTCTGTAGGTCAGGTCTGCTTCTTGATAATCTTCTCTGGGAAACATCTGAATAGTAGAAAGAAAAGTAAAGAGTAAATTGCTGAGAAGAAAAAAGATCGAACACCTCGAGTCTTTTATTCTTATTTATTGTGTATGACTATGCTAATTAGAGCAGCTCCTGTGTTCTTACATCATCCCATATATCATTAATAATTAATTAAGCAAACTACTAATAAACAAACAGATTTACTTCTTACTGTGTTGTGATTTGCAGATCAAACAAAATGGGTGGAGTTTGTTTATTGACATCACAATATGAGCTCATAAAAAGAAAAAGAAAAAAGGCATAAAAATGTAAAAAGAATACAACACAATGAGTATTTTGTATTGAAGTGTAATAACACAGTGGAAAAGCTCCCTATAGTCTATATGTTGTAACTGATGAGGAAATGAATCGTGTGCAGTTCGCAGGTCGGTGGTACCGCGTGGGTTTGGCCTACAACTCGGCCAGCTTCGCTCGGCACAGGAACAAGCTGACGGTGTGTATGGGTGTGGTGGAACCCAAGGAAAATGGAGACGTCCTGATGACCGTGTGGAAAACCAAGTAAGAAAAAAAAAAAGCTCTCAAATCCACCTTCATCACCACCGAGCACTGCGTTTACCTGCAGGAACCAATCAGGTGTGCAATTACATGTTTTTGTAGGTGGAGTTTGATTTCAGGTGTAATTTGCAGTCCTGAAATGTCTTATTCCTGAATATCTTCATCAGTTGGGTGAAATCATTTACATTTTTTTTTTTACAATAAGCCACACCCACAAAACTCAGGTATACAGACACAGCATCGTCTGTACTTATAAACATTTATGTTTTATGTCATTTTTATATTTGTATTTATTCATTTCTAAGTAAATGTAATTGGTCAGTTTTATTTAATGAAATGTAAATATTTGAATATGATAAAGCAGAAGGAAATAGCAGCTAAACAGTGAACGCGTTTTTTATTTTTTTTTAACACAAAGCATCAGCTTCCACAGACACACAATGACTTCTACTCCTTTTTTAGGGTGCCATTACTTTTGTCCACATTGAAAGTGCTGAACTGAATCAAACTTTATTACCAGTAACTTAAAGTGTCGCTGATTATATCAGTGATATTACAGAAGTGTGTTAAGAGAAAGTGTGAGATCGTCGTAATAACAAAACCAAGCACTGAACAGTCCATCAGATCTTATCTGTGCTCATCAGATCAGATCAGATCAGATCATATGTGTGCTCATCAGATCAGATCAGATCAGATCAGATCATATGTGTGCTAAACTGAATCGTATCAGAAAAGTTTTTAAAAAAAATCAAAGAAGTTTTAAAAAAAAATCAAAGCAAAGAAGACATTTCAGAGAAACACACACACACACACACACACACACTCAGATCAGATCATATGTGTGCTCATCAGATCAGATCAGATCATATGTGTGCTAAACTGAATCGTATCAGAAAAGCTTTGAAACCAAGTGAATAAAGTTTTAAAAAAAAATCAAAGCAAAGAAGACATTTCAGAGAAACACACACACACACACACACACACACACACACACACACACACACACACACACACACACACACACACACACTTTCCAGTGGTGTAAATGCTCCTGTCAGTAAATTTGTCACGTCTGTAAATGTGTAATATATTCCGGGTCTGTGTGCAGGTCCTCCGTCTGCCAAAAAGAGATCTACAAATACGAGAAGACGTCTGTACCTGGAGTGTTTACATACTTCAGCACACGTTAGTACCTCACGCTCACGTGTGTGATAGTGTGTGTGTGATGGTGTGTTTGTGGTGGTCTGTGTGATGATGTGTTGGTGTGTGTGATGGTGTGTTGGTTTGTGCATGATTGTGTGTGTGTGTGTGTGTGTGTGTGTGTGTGTGTGTGTGTGGGATGGTGTGCGTGATGGTGTGTTGGTGTGTGATGGTGTGTGTGATGGTGTGTGTGATGGGTTAGGGTTAGGTTGGGTGTGTGATGGTGTGTGTGATGGTGTGTGATGGTGTGTGTGATGGTGTGTGTTGGTGTGTGTTGGTGTGTGTGTTGGTGTGCGTGATGGTGTGTTGGTGTGTGTGTGATGGTGTGTGTGATGGTGTGTGATGGTGTGTGTAATGGTGTGTGTGATGGTGTGTGTTGGTGTGTGTTGGTGTGTGTGATGGTGTGTGTGATGGTGTGTGTGATGGTGTGTGTGATGGTGTGTGTTGGTGTGTGTTGGTTGATGGTGTGTGTGATGGTGTGTGTGATGGGTTAGGGTTAGGTTGGGTGTGTGATGGTGTGTGTGATGGTGTGTGTGATGGGTTAGGGTTAGGTTGGGTGTGTGATGGTGTGTGTGATGGTGTGTGTTGGTGTGTGTTGGTGTGTGTGATGGTGTGTG
>MU551652.1:2433546-2446507 GCA_024362625.1 Silurus asotus
GAAGGATATGGATTATTAAGTGTATCTATTGGTGTATGAAAGTTTATGTCACTGTGCAGTTTGGACTCTGGCAGGACTCACTATGGCAGCATAACTAAAAGGGAGAAGCAGAAGGTAACACAGACATGAGGATCTCTGGGATAAGAGACGACCCACCACACCACCGTCAACAAACCTGAGTGAACGTGTGAATGTGAGGGGACGACAGCATACAAATATACCAGTTCACCAAACACTCTATATCCATGCTCCCTCCAGATCTGCACCTTTACCTAAGAAAAAATCTACTGATAAAAGACTTGACTAAATAAATAAGTTTTCATCCTCGACTTGAACACTGAGACTGTGTCTGAGTCCCGAACACTGATTGGAAGGCTGTTCCATAACTGTGGGGTTTATAAGAGAAACATCTGCCCCCTGCTGGAGTCTTTATTATTTGAGGAACCAACAGATAGCCAGCACCTTTTTAACTAAGTAGGCGTGGAGGATCATCCTGGTACAGAAGTTCACTCAGATACTGCAGCGTGAGAGCGTTAAGTGCTTTATACGTCAGTAGTAGTATCTTATAATCAATGCGAGATTTGATTGGGAGATTTGAGGTGGAGCTGGAGGTAGCAGAGCTGAAGATGTTGAGATGTTTGTTGGGAGTGACGACGATGGACAGGATTAGAAATGAGTTTATTAGAGGGACAGCGCATGTAGGACGTTTTGGAGACAAGGTGAGGGAGGTGAGATTGAGATGGTTTGGACATGTGCAGAGGAGGGACATGGGGTATATCAGTAGGAGAATGCTGAGGATGGAGACACCAGGAAGGAGGAAAAGAGGAAGAACAAGGAGGAGGTTTATGGATGTGGTGAAGGAAGACATACAGGCAGATGAGGACAGGGGGGTATGGAGACGGATGATCCGCATGTAGCGCCCCCTAATGGGAGAAGCCGAAAGAAGAAGAAGAAGAAGAAGCACCTACAACCAACATCTGTCCTTTATACCATAATATCTAAATATCCTAAGTTTTTTATTTACATTGTCTATAAAACATGCACAAATATGTATCTGCTGTACAGGTCATATGGCTCACATTTTTGCACATTTTATGAAATAGTGACCTTTGGATGTGGTGTGTAAATAAAACTGGGAGCAGAAGACAAACTGGTGACACGTTTTCATCAACATGTGCATCTTTTTCTGCTTTCTTTAATTTCATTTGCAATTAAAAAATCCTCTTAATTTCTGCTTTATTTGTATTTTCTATTATTTCTGTCCGATTTAAGAAAATAAGTGAAACTGTTGCAAATATTTAAAAAACATGTAAATATTGATTTGTTTTTGTTTGTTTGTTCCCTTTCTTCTCCTTCACCTAAAAAATAATAATAAAAAAAGGAAAGAACTGCAAGAGAAGAGAACTAAATTACTAAAATACTACATAAAGCAATAGTTTTATTTAAAATATTATCAGTGATATTTGAGGAAACAATTAAATAAATTATTAGTAGATATGAGAAGATATCAGTTACATTATTATATCAATAAATATTAAAATCTATTTATTTTTATTGATTATATAAGATTTATTAAAATTATTATCACTATAATGTATGTGTGTGTGTGTGTGTGTGTGTGTGTGTGTGTGTGTCTGTGGGTGTCTGTGTGTGTGTGTGTCTGTGTATATGTGTGTGTGTCTGTTTGTGTGTGTCTGTGTATGTGTGTGTGTGTGTGTGTGTGTGTGTGTCTGTGTATGTGTGTGTGTGTGTGTGTGTGTGTGTGTGTGTGTGTGTGTGTGTGTGTGTGTGTGTGTGTGTGTGAAATACTGCTTCTTATTCTAAAGCTTCTTTAACAAAAACATTAAAAGAAAAAAAAAAACAGAAGCTTGTGTTGTTTTGCGTTCGACCTTCCAGTGTCCTCCAGTGTCTGTAATTACTGTTCTACTGTAATCACTAAATCTCTAATCCAAATCCATTTATCCAGATTAAGCTTTTCAGATTACGTGTCTTGGCAGTGTATATTTAGAACAGTTTACATTTATATACAATTATTTTAAAATGCAACACACAAACACACTCACACACACACACACACACACACACACACACACACGCACACACACACACACACACACAAGGCACAGGATAAATAAATCAATAAATAGATAAGAGGACCTTTGCTCTGGTTGGTTGGACTGATTTTAGGCTGCTTTGTGCCAGTGGGGTGAAAAAACCCACAACCCAACGGTCGATGCCTTTAACAGCAGGAGGAAGAGGAGGAGGAGGAGGAAGAGGGGGAGGGGGGTTCTGTCATTCTCTCCTTATTACAGACTGGAACCTCATTTGGATTGCAGACAGACAGAAATGCAGGCTGTGTTTGTGGTTCTCCTCGTGGCCGTTGTGGGTCTGACCCACGCTGGACCTCTCCCTGCACAACCTCTCCTCCAAACTCAGGAGAACTTCGACCTGGACCGGGTGAGAACCTTTTACAACTCATCTACACACCATTGCAAAATATTTTAACAATAAAAATCAATAATATCAGTCCTTTAAATATGTTACTGAACAACATTAACATTTTGGCATTAATCTTTCAGAAAACGTATAAATAAATTACAATTAATAATAATTTAAACAATTTTTATTCTTTATTAATATTGTCACAAAAATATAAATACTGAAATAGCTAGCATAACATAACTAATGTCAACTGCATAGTAATATGTGTTTTTATATATATATATATATATATATATATAAAGTTAAAAACTTTCGTCGTTTCATCACAGTTGTCCAGCTGAGACAGAACATGCAGTGACTTAAAACAGGAAGCTTTAAGGGAAAAAAGCTGACCCTGAATTCTGAAACCAATTTTGTCAGAGCACCACCAGATTGTTCCCACGCAACCGAATCTCTCTTTATTTCTAAATATAGATGATCTGTCTAAACACAGCATAGCATCAGCAATGGTGAAAACATGGAGTTGGAAGGACAGAAGCGGAGGCGTATTAATATCACAGCTTGAGTGCGCTTCGTTTCGCATTTCTTATTGTTAATTACCGACCGGCGCCGTTTAAACCGGCCGTGAACGTTCTCGAAACACAAAATCGATACACCACGTTCTTATTTGTGCGCACCACAAAATCCCTTCAATAAAGCCGTTGACATCAGTCGGACGAGTGAGATTGTTATGTAACCATTTAATTGATTAGTGAAACTAAGGATGTTTGCAAACTGATCTTTTTAAAAGTCACTCACTCCGACTTGCCTCTTATTTAAAAGCAGCCTGGAGGTTGTTGGCGTGTATACATGGCAGCAGAACAACAAAATCTGAGTTTAAGTGCCAGTAATTTGAACTTAATGACCAGACGTTGTTCAGTTCAGTGCCTAAAACATGACTCAGTCAGTTTCCTCTTTTCAGACAAACAAATTATTCCTCTATTGATTTTTTGGTAGGAACCCTCTGGCTGTCCTTCACAGACTCCAAGGGGGTCTCTGGGCTCTATTTTGAGAACCATGGCCCTCTTTGTTTGCCTCTGTCTCTGGCTGTTTTTATTAGTGGAAGGTAACAAAAGTAGCAGGTGCTCATCCAGTGAATCTGCAAGAAACCTAGAACATATAGTGCCTGTGAAAAGTTTGGAAACACATAGACATTTTATGATTTTTGACAGACTCACTTGTAAAACCTGAGGTGTTCTTCACTAGTTGGATTTTTCTTTCCCGACCTTGTGATCCAGTTCATCCCAAAGCAGTTCAGTAGGTATTTAGGTACGATGAGTGAGCAGGATTTTCCATGATGGATTTATTTATATTTATATATATATATATATATATGAGAAATGATGTTTATTGTGTCTTCAGGATATTAGTTATGGATGCTAGTTGACATATGTTCAGATTTAAGTAAATAATGGACTAAATAACCCTTATCGCCACACACACACACACACACACACACACACACACACACACACACACACATCCCGGTCAGCCATGTTGTTCTGTGTGCAGTTCTTGGGGAAGTGGTATGACATCGCTTCGGCCTCAAACTGCCCCTGGAGGAGGAAACACAAAGGAGATTCTCCGATCGGATCTCTGGAGCTGCAGCAGAGCGACACTCCCAACTCTCTGAGCATGACCCGTATCATGTCCAGGTATATACACATATACACACACACACACCCACACACACACACACACACACACATACACACACATTCCTAGTAATACACAACTATAATAAATTAGTGTATAATTAAATTAATGATTATAATACAGACATAAACATGTCATTTTATTTTTTATTTAATGCCAAAAGTTGGTTATTTTACTGCAACCAGCTGCAGAGCAGCGTAACATCAGAATTTACAGCTTTACCTCTGAAGGTAACATTTACTGACACTGGAGACTCCTTCCCTAAATGTTACATAATAAACGTCTCCTCTCGGTAAAATCTGTTGGATCGACACGTGCGCTGTACACGTCCCACTGAGTGAAATGTCACAATAGAAACGTCTACGCATCAGTATGTGTGTTTGTGTGTGTGTGTGTGTGTGTGTGTGTGTGTGTGTGTGTGTGTGTGTGTGTGTGTGTGTGTAAAATGCAAACCTGCGCTACTGTCAGGGAAAAAAATCAACACTTTCTGACTAATCAGGATGGAGAATGTGGTGTGTAAAAGCTGTTGATGTTTTTGGTAGACAAGGAGAGTGTAAGATGATCACTGGGAACTACGTGAAGACCGAAACTCCAGGAAGATTCTACTACCACAGTGTCAGTGAGTAACGGCAACAAGCTCCTGAGAAAAAAATACTATGAAAAGGAATAAAAGTTATAAAGTATAATGAACTTCTGGTTGTGTGTGTGTGTGTGTGTGTGTGTGTGTGTGTGTGTGTGTGTGCGCACAGAATGGTCGGCTGATGTGGACGCCTACGTGGTGCACACGAACTATGATGAGTACGCTTTGGTGGTGATGTTTAAACAGCGTGGAGAAAACAGGACGACGTCCGTCAGTCTGTACGGTGAGGAATCAGATGTTCTGCGTCACGTCTCTGAGAACTCGAGGCTGTTTGAGTTGGATCTGATTTAACACTTTGACTCAGCTTTCAAACTGAGCTTTTTCAAGTCAGTTCTTTGAGTCACTTTTTTTTTTTTTTACTCAACTCTTTGAGTCACTGCGGTCTGTCTGCTTTTTGAGTCTGCTATCTCAGTCACATCTTTGACTCAAGTCTCTGAGTTGAATCTGATTTTTAGCTTTTTCTAATAAAACCTGTTGAATCGAATCGTGTATTTTTATTTGTCGCGTGTAAAACAACAGCGTGTTTGTTCTGTAAGGACACAAGCTCATGGGAAACATGAGGTACAACTAAGGGTTTGTGCTGGTTTCTGCCCCCATCAGGTCGTAAGAAGGAACTGCGGCCCACGCTATTGGAGGACTTTAGGACCCTGGTGGCTGAACAGGGAATGAGCGCAGATACCATCTCTATTAAACACAACAAAGGTATAAATACTGGACCTCTTACAGCAGAATTATGATATAAATGTAATTATTTTAGTGGTCAAATAAATGTTTTCTGCTTTTCTTCTTCTCCTTTTCTTCAGGAGATTGTGTTCCAGGAGAAAAAACAACTCCACAAATTGAGGTTCAGGTATAAAGAAAAACGAAAAGAAAAATTATCCATAGTTTCTGTTTTATTGAGGATGAAACATGTCTCACTTTTGTGTTCTGTCGTCCAGCCGAGGACGAGACGCTCACTGGTGCTCTCTCCATCTGATGAAGGTTCTGGCGATGACACAACCTTATTCAAAGGAGAAGGTAAATTAACACACACACACACACACACACACACACACACACACACACACACACACACACACACATTGGTGGTTCTCAGGTTTAAAGGAAATCTCTGATGGTTTACTGATGTTTACAATCCAGAATTAATGTCTTCTTTCTTCTGCTTCTGAAATCACTTCCCTAACACACCTCTGTGTGTGTGTGTGTGTGTGTGTGTGTGTGTGTGTGTGTAGACTCCTGTAAAGGTACTCCAGACCCTGGTCCATGTTTTGGTATGATCCATCGTTACTACTACAACTCCTCCATCATGACGTGTCAGATGTTTGAGTATGGAGGCTGCATGGGGAACCAGAACAACTTTCACACTGAGAAGGAATGTCTGCAGACCTGCCGCACCGAGGGTGTGTGTGTGTGTGTGTGTGTGTATGTGTTACAGTGTTAAAGTGTTAGAATGAATCAACACCTCCTGACCAATCACAATCTGGTGTCCTCTGTCCTGTGCAGCTGCCTGTCGGCTCCCGATAGCGGTGGGTTCCTGTAAAAACACTCAGCAGTTCTGGGCTTTCGACTCGACCAACGGAAAGTGTGTGTCCTTCAGCTACGGAGGGTGTGAGGGCAACGGAAACCGCTTCTACACACAGAAGGAGTGTGAGGAGTACTGTGGAGTGAGCAGAGATGGTAAACACACACACACACACACACACACACACACACACACACACACACACACACACACACACACACACACACACACACACACACACACACACACACAGATAAACACACCTAAACATATACCCACTTTCTCTCTCTCTCTCACACACACACACACACACACACACACACACACACACACACACACACACACACACACACCTTTTTTATGCATAATGAATCGAATGTTTATAATATACATGAAAAAGTGCTGTAATAATAATACTTTGTGTTTCTGATATTTCAGGTGATGAAGAATTCCTCAATGTCAGTTAAAGACGGCAGAAGAATGTCAGTAAATACAACACCAACCAGTAGCTGATTTCTTCCCCATAACTATAGACATGATACAGAATTCAACTAATTCACTATCAGCAGTGTTTTTAGAAATAACTTCAGCTCAGATGTAGAAACTTTTTCTAAGATTTTCTTGGAAATAATAACAATATTTAGTCAAATCTTTCTGTTGGAGATTATTTCACACTCATTGTATTGATGCATTTAAACAAATAAAATACAATAAAAACTTTTGCTGTATCTATTTATATTCAATTAAATAAAATATTTTTCATGTGGTATATAACATTGCACCGTTTTGGGGGTGGGGCAACATATGAACTTGCTTAGTGATGTCACTTGTCAATAATGTGAACCAATCAAGTGTAACATGCAAATGATTTAAGAATGACATTCTAATGTAAAACAGAAAATATAACAAATGATAGCAAGATGGTGGTCGTCATGGTGATATGATATTTTTTATTATTTCTGTTATATATGTAAATGAGTAAGTAGTTAAGCAACTGTAAACTAGCTATAAAGACTTGCAGGAAGATATAGATATAGTTCTAGTTTGCATATTCATGTATATGCATAAATGCTGCAATGTTAATCAGGTGTAGGGGGTGGTGTTCCTTCACTATTACACAAAATCAAAAACACTTTAATATTCGACATAAAATGATTGTAAATTTGTTTAAATAACGTTTGATTGATGTAATTCCATCATTGTCCACTGGGGTTCAGTGTTGTCCAACTGTGTGATTCTGCCTCACTGCTTAAGGTCAGGGCCTGGAAACAAGGAGACTGTTCTGAGCTCGAGGCTGAGCGAATAGTTTGCGCCTCGAGCGGCGGCGTTCCTGTTCCGGCTTCCTGTCCCACAGATTCCCAGCGTTCCCGACTCGCGATACTGGCGAGAGAATGCTGGGAATATCCGGAGAGGAAAAAGGAACTGACGGCTTTCTTTGACCTTCCGGTCAAGGCCACATCACCTGCTCGCCCACACATGCACACTCACACACACACACACACACACACACACACACACACACACACACACACACACACACACACACACAAACACTCTCTCTCACACACACACACACACACACACACACACAAACACTCACACTCACAAAGCGAATAGAAGAACGATAGACGCCAATAAACCTTTGTTCAAACACGTACACAGGTATCCAGGCCGCTACAGAAAACACTAAAATATTCCGAACCTATTCATCAGAATTCCATCTTCCTGCGTACAGAAAATGTGAACAAGCACCAACTCGACACTCCAGTCGCATGATTTCTCCTTTAACACAACGCTAATTACAATTTTTTAAATACAAAATCTGGATGAAACTGCAATCTGATGTCACAGATAAATCCAAACAGCATCATCCAATCGGATTTAATATGCAAATTATTAGCAAATGACCACAAAATCCTGTGACAGAAAGCTAGCTGGGCTGGTGATCTGCGTTAGCTAACACAAGTGAACAACGTGAACATAAACCCCAGAAATAAAATAATATTTAACAAGCACCCGCAAAAAAAATAATAAAACAGGGTAGCTAGCAGGCAAGCTAATGATCTGCTGCAGGTATAAAGTATGACCAAAAACACAAAGTGTAGCTAAAAACAATGCAATTTGGAATGACTCCGCCCCCCCAGGCCACACCCCCAAAGTTATACAGTTAATAATATTGAGTTCTAGTTTTTTACAAACATTTCAAGTGTGTTAGGTGGAAATGTTAAAATAACGCTCTTGCAACAATTCAAAAACATAAGTATTTGTTAGAATAACAACAAAAAACGTTCACGCAAGGCGGCGTGACAGAAACGTGACAGAGGTACGGTGATGTAGAAACGATAAACATTCGTAGGTTAGTGTGTTTTTCTGGAACCAAAGTGCAACGTTCGGAAAACATTTCCACAAATCATTTAACATGTTGAGGTTTGAAAAGTTCTGAGAACAAATTTCATAAACCTGAGGTATTCTAAACATTTTGTGTGTGTGTGTGTGTGTGTGTGTGTGTGTGTGTGTGTGTGTGTGTGTGTGTGTGTGTGTGTGTGTATGCAGTGGGCTGGTTGGAAACTCAAACAGATTCAGACCACTGGATAAGATCAAAGCAAGTGTCATAGCAGGGTTCACTTCGCCTTCAGGACACACACACACACACACACCACACAGACTCTAAGCCACACCCCCTCCTCAGATTTTAACTTATTAAAATTGCGTCTAATATTGTAAGAGTAACAGAGTTTAGGTTGTTTATGGATTGTTCAGTAGAATGGCAACATGTTTTTTTAGGTTCTGCAGCAACTATAAAAGAACCTACCTATAAAAGTATTGGCTCATTATTACATCAGGTGCTTTTACACACACATATACACACACACAGACTCTAAGCCACACCCCCTCCTCAGATTTTAACTTATTAAAATTGCGTCTAATATTGTAAAAGTAACAGAGTTTAGGTTGTTTATGGATTGTTCAGTAGAATGTCAACATGTTTTTTTAGGTTCTGCAGCAACTATAAAAGAACCTACCTATAAAAGTATTGGCTCTTTATTACATCAGGTGCTTTTACTAAGCGCACGCCTTCATTGCCTTCATTGCCTTCATTGTGGAGCTTTTTCATCTTCATCTTTATCACCATCGATGATATAATGGCCTCATGGAACATGGGCATCTTATGTCCCTTTTTCTTTGAAAATATGAAACAAAAAGCAGTTCTTCCTCTTCCTCATGTCCTGATGTGTTGATTTCCTTTCCGTCATCATGGAAATGTGTAGTACTGTAGCACTCGTCACCACAACCAAGATGATGATGGACAGAGAGATGAAGCACATTTTCAGGCAAAACAACTAAATTTAAGATCTGAAAGTCATAATAAAATACCTTGGATGAAAAGAAACAGACTGAAGAACATCATATTACCTATAAATGGTTTTGTTCTACTCTGGATTTTTCTGCAGAAGATGATGTTGGTGTGAGGATGTTCACTCGTTCCAGTCTGAAGACCTTGGTTCTCCTGGGTGTCCTAGTGAGATCAGAAGTTTTAGAAATGAATAACTCTTGGTGGAGAACATCAGGGTGGTTCCTTGTACTGACTCCATAAAGCAGTTAAATAAGTTGGTACAAGAGCCAAAGGTCAGCCATCGTGTGTATCATCAGACTTGAGGCAAAGTTCTAGACTCTTGGTTTAAGAGAATACCAGAGCTATCAGCTGATCATAACTTGGTGTGGATCTGCTTTGTGTTTTGGTGTTGATGTCAGATAGATTTACCTGAACTCTCCTGGTTGCATGAAAGCATCTGGATGAAGCTTTCCATTGGTGATAGATGAATCTAATTTCAGCCTCCAGTACTGTGAGTGTCAGAGTGATGTTTTTTCTTTCAGAGTGCTGACAGTGGAGACTCCTCCCATACATTTCACATAAACATCTCATTACAGATTTTACCAAATCAAACCCCCTGTAGATGCAGCTGAAGCCCTGACACGGAACTCTGCATCTCTGATATCGCAGTTTGCCCCAGTTTTTGACCTAGTTTTCATTAGGAACTGTAGCTGATATAATCGAGGTGGAGGTGAGGAGTGTGTGTGAGCGTGTGTGTGTGTGTGTGTGTGTGTGTGTGTGTGTGTGTGTACAAGCGCGTGTGTGTGTGGGTGAGCGCGTGTGTGTGAGCGTGTGTGTGTGTGAGTGTGTGTTTGTGTGTGTGAGTGTGTGAGTGTGTTGTCAGGTTCTTAGCTAAACCCTTAGCTAAAGAAAAAAACGAACCAAAGTGTGGGATGCTTGAAGAAGATGTGAAGGTTTCTCGAGCCTGCAGGAGAAAAGAACGAGGTCTGGATGAGGGCCGTGTAAAAAAAACTGTCATTGTTGAGCTTCCTGTGGTTTGAAGAAGCAGCGTTCTGCGGCTCCAAACTCCACGCTCGGTTGCACGCCTTGTTTTGCTCGTTGGCTTTCCTTAAACACCATCCACCAGCAGTTAACATTCTCATTTCCAACTGTCTGGAACGGAGGATGACATCGTGGGGGAGGGGATGAGAGAGAATATGGGAGGAAAGAAGGAGGGAAGGATTCAGCTCTCCACTTTCACCCTGCACTCTCACTGTCCCTCCTGCACCAGAACCCAGCTGTGGAGACACAGTTACACTGAAGTGCTGGGGAGAAGGAGAAAGTGAGACAGATGTAAGAATAATTAGACAGGAGAGTAAAGAGAAAGAAAGAAATGGATAAGAGAATATTGAGACAGATGAAAGAATAGTGAGACAGATAAGAGGAGAGTGAGATTGTTGAGAGAATAGTGAGACAGGTGAAAGAATAGGGAGAGATGATAGTAGAGTAAAACAGATGAGTGAATTAGGAGACAGATTAGAGGAGAAAGAGACATATGAGAAAATAGTGAGACAAATGAGAAGAGAGTGAGACAGATGAGAGGAGAGTGAGACAGATGAGAAGAGAGTGAGACAGATGAAATGAGAGTAAACAGATTAAAGAATAGGAAGACAGGTGAGAGGAGAGTGAGACACATGAGAAGAGAGTGAGACAGATGAGAGGAGAGTATGACAGATGAGAGAATAGAAAGACAGATGGAAGAAGAGTGAGACAGTTGAGAAGAGAGTGAGACAGATGAGAAGAGAGTGAGACAGGTGAGAGGAGATTGAGACAGATGAGAAGAGAGTGAGACAGGTAAGAGGTGAGTGAGACAGATAAGAGTGAGACAGGTGAGGGAAGATTAAGACAGATGAGAGGAGAGTAAGACACATGAAAAAATAGGAAGACAGTAGAGAGGTGAGTAAGTCAGATAGGAAGAAAAAGAGACAGATGAGAAGAGAGTGAGACAGGTAAGAGGAGAGTGAGACAGAGAAAAGTGACCTGTAATGATGCATTCTTTAACAATCTTTAAAAACCCTTAAAGGAATTAATGGTGTTACAGAGTAAACAACTAGAAAAAGGGTTAGAGCCCTACATCAAAGAGATTAGAACTTTATTATCCACCCTGGAGAACCCCAGAACTCTGGGTTTATATGTGTGAGGAACCTTCAACTTTTAGAAATCTAGAACCAAAAACAGTTGCATATAAAACACTAAAGCGTTCTGGTGAAAACCAAGAACCTGAGAACTGTTGGTCCTTCTTAATTTAACTTCCATCTAAAACCCTGGAGAAGTTTTTAGTGCCATGCATAGAAATCAATACGCTGTACAGGAAGTGTGTGTGTGTGTGTGTGTGTGTGTGTGTGTGTGTGTGTGTGTTTCTTATGGGTTCTCGGTCACCCTCCTCACACAGAAGGCAGATGCCACAAGAGTCTGTGGGTCATGACGCCGGTGACTCCTGAAAGAAACTGAACAGTAGTGAGAACAGCTGCCTACACACACACATACACACACACACACACACACACACACACACACACACAAATCTCGAGTGCATGTTATAAGTCTGCTGCAAAATCAGGATGAAGTGAAGTCACCGCTGTAACTGCCTTTCACTCACACACACACACACACACACACACACACACACACAAAGCAGTATGATATGGAGATGAGGAAGGTCTCTCATTCACTCATTCCTCCATCAGAAGGTAATTAACATAGCAGCTGCTTAGTGTAGAGTGTATAAGGGGTGTGTGTGTGTGTGTGTGTGTGTGTGTGTGTGTGTGTGTGTTTGCATGGGGGGTGGGCAGGGGGCTTTAGTCATTGGGGCCTGTCTGGAAGTTGAATAGGACGGAGGTTAAACTCAGCAGGAGAACAAAAAAGAGGAGAGAAGAATGGAGGGAGTGAATGGGCGTGTTAGAGAAAGAATAGAAAGGAGTGAAAGAAAGGTAAAAAAGAAAAAAGGGAGAGGGCAAAGAGAGAAGACAGGCTTAGCCACGCCCCCCCTCCCCCCCAACCCCCGATGTTTGGGCTCGAGCTGCACTCGTTCATTCCGATCTTTTAAACAGAAAAATCACAGCAATCTGATCTGTGTGTGTGTGTATGTGTGTGTGTGTGTGTGTGTGTGTGTGTGTGAGAGAGAGAGAGAGTGTGTGAAAGAGTGTGTGTGTGTGTGTGTGTGTGTGTGTGAGAGAGAGAGTGTGTGTGTATGTGTGTGTGTGTGTGTGTGTGTGTGTGTGTGTGTGTGTGTGTGAGAGAGAAATTGTATGTAAAAGTGTGTGTGTGTGTGTGTGTGTGTGTGTGTGTG
>MU551652.1:2452515-2475815 GCA_024362625.1 Silurus asotus
GGGGGGGGTGTTGGGGGGGGCCCTCAGGTATTTTATGAAGGTTTTTTTTTTTGAGTGCACAAATACATTTCCGTCACTCCGACATACCTGCCGTGACGTCACGAGTGCGCGTGGAGAGAGTAGAGGGTATGATAAAAGGGAAAGCAGCTTATTTTTCATCCCCCCAAAAAAACGACATCTAATCTCTAATCCCGGGCTTTAAAAGAAAAAAAAACTATCATGACCATCATCATCATCATCATCATCATCAATGTACCTTCATAAATAAGAAGCCCAGCCTGGATTTCACAGTGATGACCAGGAGGTTTCAAAACACTAAAGAAAGTCCAATTAAAAAAAAAATACTGAGAAGATGATGGACTCAGAGCTCCACTTAGTTTCCTGACGTGAGAAAGCAAAAAGCAGCAGCTGTTTTCTTTTCTTTTTTCTAAAAACACACACACACACACACACACACACACACACACACACACACACACACATCTCTAGTATCTGCTGTAGGTGACTGCAGGACTCTGATTTAGAAGTAAAGCTCTCTGGTATCTGCTACAGTACTTTAAACCGAAAGGTATCGTGATGTTACACACATCAGTCCGATGTATTCGTCACTCACGCGCTTGTAATGAAATGATCACCAGAGAACAGCAGAACCATGTGGTTTCAGGTTCTCAGAAGCAGTGTTTCTCCCATAAGACCGTCACATTTATTCCCTTTTTCCAGCAAACCGCAAAAAAAAAAGTGCCATCGGCGTGTTTGTGTTCTGATTTTATATTTCAAAACCTTTGAGGAGGAACATCATCCATCACTCCAAGTCCTTTTGTGATGTTTCTGACACAATCAGGGCGATGATGATGATGAGGATGATGGTGATGATGATGAGGATGGTGATGGTGAAGAAAGCTTTAGTACCAATGCACGTGCATGTCAGGAGTTAGTGAAAGGATGTGATGTGATCCATCTTGGAGTTCGGCTCTTTCTGAACCGCTAATTTGGTTTTAGGTGATTGAAGAACGAAAAAAAAAAAAGAAAAAAAAGAAAAAACACGAACTGAAGCACGGTCTTGTTGAAGTTTTTTCGGCCAGAAAGAAAGAGAACTCTTTCTGTAGTCCTTAAAAAGTAAAAAAAAAAAAAAAAGAAAGAGAGAGAGAGAGAGAGAGAGAGAGAGAGAGAGTCATGTTGAAGGCATCACCGCGCTCCGTTGGAGTACTTGGCCTTGGTGATGAGGTACAGCACGATGTCCTGGTGGCCCCCGAACGCGGCGATGTGCAGTGCGCTCCAGCCCTCGCGGTTGGCGAGTCGGATGTCTGCTCCGAACTTCACCAGCAGCTTGACGAGCTCCAGGTTTCCAGCGATGACCGACTGGTGGAGCGCAGTCTGGCCTTCAGGTCCGAACGAGTTGACGTTGAACTCACAGCTGCTCATGTTCTGCAGAAGCGAGTGAAGCTCCTTGGTGTTCCCGCGGCGCACCGCCTCCTGGAAGACCCGCTGCGGCGCGGAGCATGTGGACACGTCCGCCTGGCTCATGGTGCAAAACCTGCGGCACGAGGAACTCACCGTGACCTCGAGCTGTGCTGAGACTGATGAAGATGAAGATGATGATGATGGTGGTGGTGGAGTAAGAGTGTAATATCCTTTTAAATAAGAATGAAGACACCAGTGGAAACTACAATCCAGACGCGTAACAGATCCGCAGAGTCCGACAGCAGCACCAGGTTTCTTTTCTTTAATATAAAATCTCAGCAGCAGCAGCAGTTACAGAAATGCAGTTTATTTACAAAAAAATATGTGAAAAGATGAAAAAAAACTCCTCCACTTTTTGTTCTTTTTTTTTGCACCACTCAGTTTATAAGCAAGACTTCCATTCCTGCAGAAAAGAGAAAAGAACCCGCGTGATGATCAGAAATAAACCTACTGAATAAGTGTGTGTTACCTGCGCGCGCGTTTCCTTCACACTCACCTGATTTCACTGATCCTCGTGCGGTGTTTTTTCTTCTTCTTCTCTTCTTCTTCTTCTTCTTCTTCTTCTTGCAGGATCGAGCGCTCGAGCTCCGCGTGCACGATGTGCGCGTGTGCGTGCGTGCGTGCGTGTTACTGCTGCTCGGTGCGCGAGCGGTTCCCACCGATCTGCTGACTGGTCTGGAGCTGCGCGCGCGCGATTATTTTAGACGCCCTCATTTGCATAACAATGAGCGCAAACGGAGGAGAGCGGCGCCGAGTGGGTGGGGCGAGAGAAGGCGATTGGCCTGCGGGCTTCCGGTTGAACGGTGGGCGTGGCTTATTCGATTAAAAAAAAAAAAAAAACCCACTAAAAAGAAAAAGAAAGCAGCGAACCAGAGTGAAAACATTTCCCACCAAGTTTAAAAATATACAAACTACTACTAATTAAAATAATTATATATAGTGTGAATTATAATAAATTAATATTATATTAATTATATAATAATTATATATTATAATTTAAAATATATAATAATATATCATATAAATATGAATTATATAAAACACCCCATTGTTATGAGATTAAGCTTTTAAAATCTCCTCTAACATCTACAAGCACTTTGATCATTTTGTAGAGAAGCTTTAAAGTATATTGTGATCCTGTAAGAGCGTGTGATCACCTCGAAGCCATGCAGCAGGACAGACCTGGTGTTCTTCAACAAGCACGCAGAACGTGCTGAAGCTGAAGGTTCATGTGGTGCATCTTCTGCACGTGAAGAATCCAGGACGGTACTTTCTGGAACCTAAAGGCAGGCCTGAGCACCGCAAGTACAGTTTGGTAGCTTCATTCCTGGGAGGGTTCAGTATATTTCTCCATATACACCTGAAGCTACACAATGCACCTTCAGGGAGTACTGGGTGTGAGGCAGGGCAGATCTTTGCGGGTTTTTGAGGGGAATTTATGTGCAAGAGAAGATCTCTGGAATCGATTTCTTTGGTTTCCACACGTTTATCTGTGTCGCAGCTGTTTACAGTCTCAGGAACCTAAACAACAAACACTTGCTCGGCTTCCGGTGCAGAGTCACGCGCTACCGTGGGAACAGGACACACGCACACGCACACACGCACACGCACACTGTGTGTGTGTGTATATATATATATATACACACACGCACACACAGCCGCAATTTGGCGTGGAAAGCGACACACACACACACACACACACACACACACACACACACACACGCTGTTTGCTCCGTATGGCGCGCGCGGTACCGGCTCTACACATTTACCGCAGTAAAAAAAAAAAGCGACTTTTCTCTTCCGGCCTCATTCGAACTGCTGGAGCAGTAAAATCTACACAGCAGCAAAAGCTTCTGGTTTCCTCCCGTTTGGTCTCCGCAGTTAAACAACTTTAAAACCCCAAATAGAAACAAAGCACGATTTGAATGCAGTTTTAAACAGAACGCACATAAACACCGAGATGAAAGCAGTCCAGATGTGTTTCTCTGCACACTTTACACACACCTCTGACCCACAATCTGACTGAAATAACACCACCAGGCTTCAGGTTCTGGGGTTTCTGAGATCCTGCAGAAGTGATTTACTCGTTTTATATTTTTATAAACGTATAAACATGCTGGAGAAATTGGTTTATTGGCAGTCCAGCTGATAGAACCCACATTTCCCAAATAAACATTCATATCTTCATCATGGTATCTGCTGCTGAAGACCTCCAGTGTTTCGATTCATTGATTAATTTAAATGAAGTGATCAGTTCCTTCATCATGCAGTTCACATGCTCCAGAAATAAACCAGTACAGGAAATGTGCAACATGGAGCCATTTGGAGTTCAGCTTTTGGGCTTTTGTTTCACAGCTTGAGCAAAAGGTGCAGGTATCTGGTCTGGTCTGGTCTGAAGAAGAGCGAGAGAGTGAACGATCCCTCCATCCCTCCCTCTTTCTCTGTGCAAATATTTTCCAACATGCCACTACAGAGACGCAGATTAGCAGGCGGATTTCTAGCCATAATCCTGGTGGATCTGTAAACACAGGTGAACTTCTTTATTGAAGTGCCAGTTCTGACTGTCACCTGTGCACAAGCCCCACCCATTCCATCCTGTGGTGCATTATGGGTCCTTTTATTAACTCAGCTAATCAGCATTTTGATCTGTTTTCACCTTTGGTTAACAGTTTCCTTCATTACCCACAATGCCGGCTGGTCAATTGGGTTCACTCTGATTTAGTCCTTTCTTCATCTCTACTTAAAGAACTTGATGCAGCAGTGCTTCAGTTCTTCACTTTGTCCTTCTATCTCATCTAAGAAACCTTCAAAGTGGCAGCTTTCAGGCTACTATGACCAACACCATCATGCTAATCACAGCCCAGATCTCCAACTAGCAGAGTCGAGTCTCCACTGTATTGTAGCTCAGCTATAAAGCTGCACTGCATTTTTGAGTCCAGGGTTTGTTTTAAACGTCTCCATCAGTGATTTCAGAGTAGAAATGCGTGAATTTGATGAGCAGTTGAAAATGTTTCTCCTGTAAAACCTCATTACAACATCATTATCACTGTGTCTCTGAGATCTCAGAGCAAATACAGCACCAGGAAAACCCTCATTCACACCACAGTCACTAAACACATCACAGAGATTTCACAAGCGATTCTCAGGGTAAACATCTACTGCGACACCACCCTTATACAACCTTCCATTCGTTTGTATTCCTCGATGTAAACACAACAAACAGCTTATTAACAGCTTGTGTGAGACTGTGGGATATCAGTGAGAAGTTGCTTTAGGTATAGAGAAGAAGAATGAATTCAAATAATAAGTGAAATGAGATGTTCCTCAGCAGATCATACAGAACTTCCTGACTATCATTCGTGATTAAAGAACGTTCTAGAGAGAAGGACAAAGACGAGTTATTAAATGGATCACGTGTTGGAGCTCACACACCTACACAGTAAAGATGCATGTGGAAAGATGTGGTCTATTTTATATTAGATTCACACTGGGTGGAAACAAAAAAAACAATTTACCCTTTAAAAAGTTCCATGAAAAAAAATGTCAGTATCAGATGCAGATGTGATGGAAAATATTTTGGGTGCTAACAATATTATCATCATGTAAAGCTGATGAAATAAACACTGGTTGTCTGATTGATTACGTCTGTTACAGATTCTTATCAATGTTCCTGAAACCAGAACCCAGGGTCCCATGATGATGAAGATGATGATGATGATGATAGTAATAGTGTAGGTAGTGAACATCTCGAGATCTTACATAAACACCAACAAGTTTGTTTTTTTAGCTTTTGACTGACAATTTTGAAGTTTTTGATGAAAATATCCAAAAATTCATTTCTTTCTCCAAAGCCTCTGAAGCTCCTGACGGGTTTCTGGAGTCTGTTTTTTAATCATCAGGGAAACACACACACACACACACACACACACACTCACACACACACACACACACACACTGGTGTAGAACATTAAGAGATTCTCGCTTTGACCTTTTCTGTTAGAAAAGTCCCTTCATTCACCCTGTTATTAAACCACAAAGATATAAATACATGTAAACACTATCATTATGATCACTTTGTAAATGTTGGTGAATCAAACTTCAACTTTAGCATCATCTATCGCTTTTTTTTTTTTTTTTTTTAAATTTTTTTTTGCAATTCTAAAGAATAAATGTGGAAAGAAGACATCCCCCCCCCCCCTCCCCAACAGAGGGGAGGAAATATAAGAAATGGCAGAGGGTGGGGTTTATGGGCAAAGTGGGCGTGGCTTGTACAACGACTAACCTGACACTGAAGAGGATTCTGTGGAACGCCGGTGACGTCATCTTGCAAAATGGGCGGGGCCTGAAAGCGACCACGTGTAGCAGGAGCGTGGGAAAGAGGCGAGTTTTTCTTCCCAGTGAAGAAAGAGAGAGGATCGGGTGACAACGGCGCAGAAAAAGGCCAGGCTGATCCGGGACAGGGGCTTAACCGAGTACACACACACACACACACACACACACACGATTATTTCAGGCATGGTGCATGCGATAAAGTTACAGTAAATACTTACATGCTTATGTTCAGGTTTAAATAAGAGACTGTAGGTTGCTTTGCTGGGAGTCTCTGAAAACCACACACACACACACACACACACACACACACACACACACTTTGGACAGAAAATCTGTGCAGCCCCATCCTGCTTTCAGAAGTACAAAACAATCTGGCAGAATTCGAGAGATGAATGGATGGGATTCAGCTCCTACACCTGTAAAATAAACATGTAATGACAAATAAACTGATACCTGAGATCCATCTTCCACATCACAACCCATTAAACACTCAGACAAGCCACTATACAGGAGGAAGAACATGATAAAGACGAAGGCTGTTACTCCAGGCAGAGGTCTTCATGGAGCTTTGAAGGGTTCTTGCTTCCTTTCAGGCCTCAGATAACATAAGGTTTAACAGCTAATGATCAGTAGAGTTAGGGGTAGGGTTAGACCTTCATCATCTCTTTATCCAGGAAAACGTGTGACCGTGTGCTTCAGCGGTTTTACACCCTGATGGCTGGTTAAAGCAAAACCTCATGGAGGAAAGAAGTGTTGAATCTGTTGTTGAAAAAAAGGCATGTTATATGTTTTAAAAAGATGTTTTTATATATATATATATCACACATCTGTAAAACCTGCTGAGATGCTGACACACACTTTCTGGTCGTTATAATAGGACTTGTGGGGACTTGTGTCATTCTAATATCCAGATGTTTACAATATCCAGATGTTTATACGGTTAATGTTTTTGTAATACCTGCAAAGTAGTTTTATTTCTTTGGTTTTTCCAAAAAAAAGAAAAAGAAAAGTAAAGTTTATGCGATGGAGTTGATAAGGTGTTCTGGACCAGTGCGATCTGCACACTGAGCTCAAAAACAGTGTGTGTGTGTGTGTGTGTGTGTAAACAAAGTTGTTGTGAAATGATTTTTGTCTGTGGGAAGAAACAAAATGTAAATAATGTAATTAACACTAAAACTAAGCAGCAGAGAGCGAAACAAAGTGGAAATAAATCATGCGGTGTAAATCCGTCTCACGCTGCGACTTTTATTTCCTGAAAAAGGTTTTGGCCGGGCCTGAGAAAAATTGAGGAAGAAGCGAAGGCAAAAGTAATATTTATGATGATGATAGAGTTCACGCTGTGAAACCACACGATGCTGCTTTCTCACAGAAGTCTGAAACCAGAACTCAGTCACGGATGCCACTCATACACACACACACACACACACACACACACACACACACACACACACGTCTGTTTTCTTTTTTCTTATCTTTTTCTTTCCATGTTGCTTAACACGGTCTCTCGTTCTCTCAGCTGTGATCCTTCGTGATGTCTCTCCCACTCACAGGACAGAGTCGAACTCTCACACAAAGTCTTTTAATCATAAACCAAAAAAAAAAAAAACGAACATGAAATAAAACAGACCTGATAAAACAAAACAATTACATAAAATAGCGCAGCATCAGTTACATTCCGATGCGATGAGGTGCGGCACAAACGAGCCACACCCCCAAAACAAGTCCCTTTAAAACAACATGGTGATGGAGGACAGTATAATGAAGTTGTCAGTCACGGCACTCGTTTCTGGAATTTTTTCCACTGAACGCATTTGTATTTAGAGAGCTAGCATAACATCGCTAACAATAAAAAATGAAATGAAGAGGAACATTAAAACATCTTAAAGTTATGAATTCCATCTGACTTCACAACTCAAACCGAGTCCGGATGTGTGCTGTGAAAAAAAGGATGGCAAGAAAACGAATAACTGTTATGTCATATATATAACTAATATTTAGCAGCTATGCATTTTTACCCCCAAATATGACACGATTCCACCCATTTCTTTCTTTCTATCTACATAAAACACACCCCTGAGGGGTCAGAGGTTATCTAGAAAACATAGCTATGGCCTCCCCTTTTTTTCCCCCTTTAGTGAACTGACTTTGTTTCCAGTTTTCTTCTCTGTTGCATTGAAATGTGTCAAATGTGTAAATATTGGCGTGTATATATTTTTGCTTTATAGTGTTTAAGGTCTGATGACATTCCTTCGGGTCGTCCCGGGACTTAAACTCACAGCCTCCTGGTATTGGGTGTTTGATGACATTTGACGACTTCACACTTCCCAGTTTAGACCGTGATTTATTTTTTCGGAATGCTCAGAGCTTCCTGGTCCTCGTGTTGTTCTCTGAAATGTTCAGAACCTCCTGGAACTGAGCGAGAACGTGGTCGAAGTGCGTTCCCTCCCAAAACACTTTCCCACAGCGAGTGCAGATGAAGTACTCAGGGATGCGAGGGAGGAGTCCTGGAGGAACCGTCTCCAGCTGAACTTCAGCTCCGCCCCTGACCCTGAACGAGTGAGGGTCGAGGGCCGTGCGAGGGGCCCAGCGGCAGTGAGGAGTGAAGGCGGGGCCGTCTGGGGGCCGGGACCTGTTATACTCCACCTGACCGTCACTCTGTGACTCGCAGTCTTCCTGTTTCTGCACCGTGTCCTGAACCAGACCTGAGGAGGAACATCACAGCACTCGTCTTTTACATTCGCTTTCTTTATAATATCCTTTTTTTTATCTTACATTGTCATTCTTGTCTGTCCGTCCTTCCTTCCTTCCTTCCTTCCTTCACTACTAAAGAATCGTTCTTTCTTTATTAATATAATAATGTTTCCTTTCATCTGTTCCTTCAATCATAGATTCCTTGATTTCTTCCTAATGTGTGAGAATCTCTCTCTCGTGTCCTGCGGTGTTTCTGTCCTCGTTTCCTTCCTAAACCTTTCTACAGTTTTCACTAATAAAGAAAGTTATTAAGCCGTCAATCGATTTGATTATTTCATCGGTATTAATCACACGGTCGTCATGAGTGAACTCGTGATTAATCACAACTAATCACACGTTTCTATCAGTTCAAAATCTACCTTAAATTAATACTTTTCTTGTGTTTAAAACTCTAATAAACATGAACATGGACAAATATTGATGTTTTATGAAATGTTTGTTTATTATTCCTGAGACTGAACTGAACATAGAGCATGAAGACTAAATGTTGTTGTAAATGTTTTAAAGCGTGTTAATAAAACGAGTGCGGTTCAAATGAACTTGCGTTAACACGCCATTAACACGTAACAAACCGTCTGTTTCCTTCTTTTATTCTAGATTTTTCAGTGTTAAAAGAAATAAACGCATCTGTGTGGTGAATAAAAAACGTTTCCTTCTGTCTTTTCTTTTCTCCATACTAAAATTATAGCATGTTTTCTTCCTGATATTATTTACCCATGTTTACACCTGATATTAATGCTATCTATAAGTATTGGCACCATTAATTAATAACAAACTCATTAAGGCTCCAGCTGTGGCCTACAACATCTACTGAAACCCCGCCCACTTTCATATCAGGAGGCTAACAAACAAAAAGTGACAATATATAATATAAACTGTCACAGGATCCGTTCATAAAATTAGTTTAAGGTGTGAAAGGTTTAATTAAAAAAAATTTTGTTAAAAAAAAAAAAAGCTATTCAGAAGCTCCGCCCTCAATCTGTTTGTCATAACATAACTTGTCAATAGCATATACACATATATATATATATATACATATATATACACACACAGACACACACACACACACACACACACACACACACACACACACACACTCTAACCGATAAAAAAAACACCTGGTTTTGGTCGAGTATCAATGCCCAGCTCATGAAACCTGTTCATACACTTGGTATTTATCTGTCGTTTTTAACATCCACCCTAATTACACGTTCACCAAATGAACAATCTCCTGCTAAAGGAACTAATTACAGCCGTTGTTGGTTTATTATCTCACCTCGTTTGTTCATCATCTGAGTCATGTCTTCCCTCGGCAGCTTCAGGTACTCGTCATTGTTACACGCCTTTGAAGAAAAAGAAGGAAAAAGGCACAGATGAATCCCTCCAATAAAACGTCCTTCAAACACTTTGTCTTTTCATCATTAATTCAAAAGAAAAGATTCACTAAAGAAAACATTTTCAGCTGAAAATTCCAAACCCTCCACCAAGTTTCATTATAATATAAATTATAAACAAAGGAAAAGGTTATATAAATAAAAGCATTGCGGCTGGGAAACTTTTACACATTCTATAAAAACATGATCTTGGTGAACATTAAAATTGACTTTTTAAAATTTTTTATTTAAAATATAAAACAGTTCATGACAATTTTAATGTTTTTCCCACTTAGACAAATATTTCAGACAGTGACATGAAACACAGAAATGCTTTATAGAAGGATTGATTTTAAACCTGCAGTGTGTAAAACAGGGAATTAAATACGACGTTCAGTACAGCAATGTTCAAAACTGACTTTTATTACTGAAATGTTTTCAAAATTAAAATGTGTAAAGCAGCCATGTGGAAAATGGCAATATTTTAAATTGACCATGTTTAAATCAGCAATGTTTAAAGCGTCCGTGTGCTAAAGCCCCAATGTTTAAAGCGTCCGTGTGCTTAAGCCCCAATGTTTAAAGCGTCCGTGTGCTAAAGCCCCAATGTTTAAAGCGTCCGTGTGCTAAAGCCCCAATGTTTAAAGCGTCTGTGTGCTAAAGCCCCAATGTTTAAAGCGTCCGTGTGCTAAAGCCCCAATGTTTAAAGCGTCTGTGTGCTAAAGCCCCAATGTTTAAAGCGTCTGTGTGCTAAAGCCCCAATGTTTAAAGCGTCTGTGTGCTAAAGCCCCAATGTTTAAAGCGTCCGTGTGCTAAAGCCCCAATGTTTAAAGCGTCCGTGTGCTAAAGCCCCAATGTTTAAAGCGTCCGTGTGCTAAAGCCCCAATGTTTAAAGCGTCCGTGTGCTAAAGCCCCAATGTTTAAAGCGTCCGTGTGCTAAAGCCCCAATGTTTAAAGCGTCCGTGTGCTAAAGCCCCAATGTTTAAAGCGTCCGTGTGCTAAAGCCCCAATGTTTAAAGCGTCCGTGTGCTAAAGCCCCAATGTTTAAAGCGTCCGTGTGCTAAAGCCCCAATGTTTAAAGCGTCCGTGTGCTAAAGCCCCAATGTTTAAAGCGTCCGTGTGCTAAAGCCCCAATGTTTAAAGCGTCCGTGTGCTAAAGCCCCAATGTTTAAAGCGTCCGTGTGCTAAAGCCCCAATGTTTAAAGCGTCCGTGTGCTAAAGCCCCAATGTTTAAAGCGTCCGTGTGCTAAAGCCCCAATGTTTAAAGCGTCCGTGTGCTAAAGCCCCAATGTTTAAAGCGTCCGTGTGCTAAAGCCCCAATGTTTAAAGCGTCCGTGTGCTAAAGCCCCAATGTTTAAAGCGTCCGTGTGCTAAAGCCCCAATGTTTAAAGCGTCCGTGTGCTAAAGCCCGCCGCCAGCGGGGGGGGGGGGGCGGGGGTGTCCTTCCTTCCTCCCTTTCATCCTTCCTTCCTCTCCTTTTTAAGTACTACAAAATCTTCCTCTGCGTTTCCTCCTTCTCTCTCTCTGTTTTTTGACTCATACTGAGCCTTTATACAGGAAGTAAATAAGAAAGAGAGAGAGAGAAAGAGAGAGAGAGAGAGAGAGAAAGAGAGGGAGAGAGAGAAAGAGAGAGAGAAAGAGAATAAATGTATGAAAACAATAAGGTAAAGTGAAAGTGACCTTCACCATCATCACCTTCACCATCAGCATCATCTCAATCATCACCTTCATCATCTACTAGTGTTCTCTTCATTTGAAGGCGACTCTGTGCAGCTGGAGATGTTTCTCATCAACACCTTGGGTGGATCCATGAAACTTCAGAGAAGAACAGGAGCTTTGAGGATTTGGACTGTAGTTAATATCTACAGTCTCCTACACTGACTCAGGACTACAGTGATCTCTGATCTCCATCACTGCACCTCAACATCGTTTATCTGTAATAAATGGACATTCAGTGGAACCCAGATGAGGATGAGGTTCACTCTTGAGTCTGGTTCCTCTCAAGGTTTCTTCCTTCTGTATCTCAGGGAGTTTTTCCTTCACCAAGGTCTCCAACGACTTGTTCATCAGAGACAAACTTACACTTTAAAGAACAAGCTGCTCTGAGACAATGTTCATTATTAAAAGCTCAAAACAAATAAACATGAATTGAATCAATATCATCTCCACCATCATCACCTTCATCATCTTCACCTCCATCACCACCCTTATCACCCCTCACCATCATCAACTTTACCATCACCACCACCTTCATCATTAACTTCATCACCATTACCTTCATCTTTATCATCATCACCCTCACCATTATCAACCTCAACATCATCATCATCATCATCTCCTTCATAATCATTATTACATCACCGTCACCTTCATTACCTTAATCACTATCACATTATTACAACCTCCAGCATCATCCTCATCATCATCATCATCATCATCACATTTTCACACATATTTAGCAAATTATTTTACTCTATAAAACTGATTTTTATTGTGTGTGTGTTTATCAGAGTAAACTGCATGTCAGGAGGTCCAGATAGCATGAAACAGATGTACATCTCACACACACACACACACACACACACACAGGCTTTTTGAGGTGCCATGGAGCTCTGTGTGTGTGTGTGTGTGTGTGTGTGTGTGTGTGTATATATGTGTGTGACTGTGTGTGTGACTGACACAGGTGCCCTCTGTAAGCCCTTACCGCTCACTCCCACGCTCTCCTGACTGCACCTTCAATGATTTCTTCCCACACACACACACACACACACACACACACACACACACACACACACACACACACACACACACACACACACAGTGGTGGCGCAGTGAAAATACCGGCAACTATTTACCCAACTCCTGAGTTTCCCATGCCAGTGCAAGTCAAAACCTGCTCGAGCCACACAGACAGCTTCTCCCAGTCCTGCCTCACTTTCCACTCAGTATGTGTGTGTGTGTGTGTGTGTGTGTGTGTGTGTGTGTGTTCACTTCGAGAATGCATATGTATGTGAGTTGGTGAAAAGGTCATGACTAGACAGATCCCTCAGGTGAACGGTAGACAGACAGACATGCGCGCAAGCACACACACACACACACACAAACACACACACACACACACACACACACACACACCCTTCTGTTTTGGGTTTGTCATTTTCCACTTTCCAGATATTTTTTTCCTGAGAAATGAAAATGGTCAATCATGCATGACATCATGAGCGATTATATTTATATATAAATAAAAAGGAAGAGACACACACACACACACACACACACGCACACACACACACACACACAGCAGGTCTGCGCAGACTTCCCCCATGCTGTCACACACACACACACACACACACACACACACACACACACACACACACACACACACGTCTTTAATCAGGAAAACATTTTTCTGAATAAGACGGTGAGAGAGACCGCAGACGGGACGGAGGAAGGGGGGCTCACACACACACACACACACACACACACACACACACATACACTCTCAGCTGCTCCCATGGGAAAATCCTGGATTGCAGCACACAGGAGGCGGGGCCTGTACTGGAGCCAGGTCATGTGACCACTCAGACAACCAGTAGCATAACAGGGTTTTGATTTAAAACGGCCGCAGGAGCAGGTAAAAGGCTGTGGGAAATAAAACCAACTGACAGAGCTGGGGTGCACAAACTTACGCTTTCTCCCTCAGAAACTTTTTTTATTTATATTTTATTATAATAAATTACTTATATCAAATTAATGTCAGAAAATAATCATCAGATTCTCACAGACTAAATTATTTTATTGTTTTAGTTCATGTTTGTTACTTATTTCATTCATTTTTCACTCATTTATATTACACAGTTTCTCAAACCCATTACTTACAGATTTATTTCTTTATTTGTTGTATTTAAATGTTTATTTCTTTTGATTAAATTACGTTAAAATTATGCTTTTATTTGTTGCAGTTAATAAAATCATTCTATGGCAAATAAACCCCATAAAACAATCATTTTTTAGAAACTATTAAAGTGACTCCAAAAATAAAGAAAGTAAATAATTAGTCTAAATAAGATTAACATTTAAAAGATACATTTTGTCAACCTCTGACAGCATCTCGTGATCCAGTCTCACCTAAAGCTCCACTTTTACAAGTACAGGACAGGAAGAGCTGTGAGATCTTATCACCAAAACCAAATCAACAACATGTCTGTTAGATCCCATTCCAACTGAGCCTCTTCTGAATATTTTTACCTCCTCACAATCTCAGGGTCACGTCCCTAAACCCCTCGAGTTGGCAGTTATTAAGCCCCTCATTAAGAAACCTCATTTGGATCCAAATGAACTAATAAATTACAGACCCATTTTTAAATCTTCTGTTTAGGTCTAAGATTTTAGAAAGAGATTTTGTCTGCCCAATTTTGTTCCTTCTTACAAGAAAAACATATCTTGAAGAGTTTCAGTTAGGGTTTAGCACAGAAACTGCTGATGACCTGTTTTTCAGGGACAGGAATTACAGCAGGTTTAAATCCTACCTGTCTGATCGTTACAATTTTGTAGATTTAAATGGAGAAACATTAGGGTAATCCGAGTTAAATATGGGGTGCCTCAAGGTTCAGTTCTAGGACCCCTGCTTTTCACAATATACATGTTTCTCTTGGGAAATATAAGTAGAAGGTATGGGATTAGCTTTCACTGTTACTCATTTAACCAGGTTAACCGTGTTTAGGGAATTAAAAGATTGGACTTTCTATTGTCAACTTTTCTGATAAGACAATTCAACATGCATTTAGAAGGATGTTCTGTAACTAATAATTTAACAGTAAAAGTTCCCTCCAAGAGTTCTCACAAGGTTGAGAAAATATCCCGAAGATTATGAAACGAAAGAATTAGATGCCGATCCCACAAACATCCTGAACCATCTAGGGGGAGGTGGTACCTCAGTGGTTAAGGCATTGGATTTAGGATTGGAAGGTCAAATCCCACCACCACCCAGCTGCCACTGTTGAGCAAGGCCTTTAACCCTCCCCTGCTTCAAGTCGCTCTGGATATGTGCTTCTGCCATAAATGTACATCTAGAAACGTATCAGCACAATTCATGTGGAGTTTGGACATTGGACATCTTTTAGTGTTTAAAGGCTCTGGCATGGAAGATCTATGTGTTGGATCTGTGATGATCTCAAATGGTGAACTATTTTATGAGTTGCTCAGTAGCTCCTGGTTCCACAACATCAACTGACTGTACAAGACTGTAGAACTCACACACTCCAGTGCTCATGTTAGTTCTCACTCTCCAGTGTTCTGTAGTGTTTAAAGACTATAATCACACTCTTGATGTCACTCAAATGAGGGTAAAGTTCCCATTTTGGGTCTCGTTCCTTTCAAGGTTTCTTCCTCATAACATCTATGAGAGTTTTTTCTTCACCACAGTCTCCCAGTCTTCATTATCAGGGATGAACACATCATTCACTTTCATTCTTAAATTCTGTAAAGCTGCTTTGAGACAATAGAGCAAACGTCTGAGTTCTGAGTGTAATTTAAGGAGCCAACAGTGGTCTGGAGTGATATCTAACGTGGAACAACCTTCCCAGTCACCGCACCTAAATCCTACTGAACTGCTCTGAGATGAACTTCATCACAACAACAACAAAAAATAAAAATCTGTTTCCAGACTTTTCACAGACACTGTAAATCCTGACTGTAAATTATTTTTATATTTATACACACACACACACACACACACACACACACACACACACACAATATATATATATATATATTCTTAAATTCTGTAAAGCTGCTTTGAGACAATAGAGCAAATCGCATTCATCTCAGGATTATTATTTAAACACGTTACTGAGTCCTACAGAGAATCAAATCCCGAGTCTTGTTTGTTTTTGTTCTCAGCAGGTTTTTCTCTCTGTACTGTGTGTCATGATGAAACGTAAAACCCTTTTCTGCACACCTGAACTCTCAACAGGTCAAAAATACCAAAACACAAATGTATTTTTTAATTGCTGCTATAAAATAAATCCAAAAACTTCACCCTGAGATGTTTGTTGTGAGTGAGAGTCTCAGCATTGTGACACTAAGGCCCCTGTGGGCCGAGCGAGTGCTACGAGGCAGCGTGTAATCGGACTCCTGGAGCGCTCGCATGTTTTCAGAAAGGAGCTCGGCGGTAACCTCCTGCCTCCTCCATCACGTCGCCTGAAGGTGGTTTCCATTAGCGAGCCTGTCAGCGCTAATAATGTGTGTATTAGTTTTCACAGTGTGTGTGTCTGTGTATATTTTTGTGTGTGTGTGTGTGTGTGTGTGTGTGAGAGAGAGAGAGCAAGCGAGTCAACAGTCCTTATCCTCAGTAGCGGATTGGAGACAGATGACTAGTCACAAAACCTCAAGAAACTAAAAAAGCTTTGCAGCTGTGAAGATAAACGTTGCTCTGAAACGTTCCTGAGAAACAGAGGAGAACTCGAGGGATGTGCTCGAGCAACGAATCTCACTGCATGACCATCTGATATAAAAATGATAGCTACATTCCACTTGACTTTGTTAATTACAATGCAGCAATTATTCATATTTTTGCAGTGTATCATGTTTCTGATTGGAGGACAAAATCGCTGGTCTGTAAAACAAAAATCTGATTATCTGAGATGTAACCGATAACGAGGCACGTCAAACCACAGGGCACTGTTTCCTGTATCACTGTACCCTGCGCTCTGAACCCCAGCATCCCAACATCTCTGCGATATGTGAAGAAATTATTTCACTCTGCTGTAATTCACACGTGACAAATAAAAGCCCACTTTCAATCTTAAAGCCCGGCGAATCACTACATGGGATTGTGGGTAATGCAGAAAGTGTGATAACAGAAAAAAAGAAGAATAAATTCTAATTAACAATCCATCAATATAAAAAAAAGAATGATCATGTTAGTATTTATTATAGGTATTGGGAATAGCACTTTCTTGGAAGTGATGAACAGAGCGAAAGAGAGAGAGAGAGAGAAAGAGAGAGAGAAAGAGAGAGAGAGAGAGAGAGAGAGAGAGCGAGAGAGCACAGGTTCTCTTGTTTCTTCACGCCCGATTCAAGCGTGACAATCGTCTCATCCTGGTTCCCAGAGCATTGTCATGGGATCGCTACCAGACACTATCGTCTCTCACACTCGCCGTTCATGACGTCACTCCTCTCCTCTATTCTCTCTTTTTTCCTTTTTTTACACACATTCAGGAAGAATGCTGAGAATGTCCTCCATACACCGTGAGAGAGAAAGTGAGCGAGTCAGGGAGAGAGTAAGGGAGTGAGTCATCCTCTCTGATTCTTTGCTCCACCACCTTAGGGCATCTCCTGGCCTAAGAAATATGCCAAGCTGAGCCCCGTCCCCTCTGCCCTGCCCACCCCCCCCACGCCCTGTTTCTATTCCCCCTGCCCCGCCTCCAACACCTGATCTGCAGCCAATAGGAGTGCTTGGGAAGCACTCAAGTTCCTTACTCTCTCTTCCACACATCCTAGATAGACCATTAAGCATGAGATGATGGTGATGAAACGTTCCATGAAGAAGGTCAGTATGATCAGGTTCAGACAGAACACAGGTTATTATGGAGAAAGAGGAGTTGATATTGCGTGATCTTGGTATTTAGTCTTAATAAATAAATAAAAATGTCGGGGCTGAAGTTCTCCCTGAGAAGAACAGGCCCTGAAGCACATGCAGGGAAAAAAACGTTAGAGCGAGACGTGTCCCAGAGGAAACACCTGTCAGCCTTCACGCTCTCTGATAATGGGGTGGGAACTGGCAAGGAGCAAAATTGAGGGGAGAATTGGGCAAGAAAACAGGACGAGGGTGCAGGGTCAAGGGTTAATGATGCGGTCTGAGAGCGTGAGACCGAGACCGAGGAGGGGACGAGGTTTCGGGTTCCTCGGCTCTACAGATTTCGTAAGCGATTTTTCTCCTGGTGTGTCCTTCCTGGTGAAACAATTCCTGAATTTGATCACAAGGAAAAAGTGATTGGGAACGATATGGGACATTGTTATGGAATCACGGAATTCGACAGAAACTAAAAAACACTCGCTGTGTCACAAAGGTTCCATGCGTGAATAAGCAACATCTGATCACATATCAATAGTAAAACGTAACAGCTGATCTTTAACAGGGTTTCTGTAGGTTTCACAAAGTCTAATGGAAGATTTTATGAGTTTGTGAATAAAAAATAAGGCCGCTATCACATCAAAAACACACACAAATACATTGTTAGTGACGGGCCTTAACCGAGCACTTCATTTATTTTGTTCTCATTGGTTTTATCTCTAAACTCGCACTTCCCCATCGCTGAAAAACGCAATCCGTTTTACGTCTGAGAGATTCGATCTACTCAGTTCCACCATCATCAAAAAGCTCCAGCAAGTGAGTGCGGATCTCTGCAGACGTCTGGACTTTAGACCGATGAGTGAGGAACGGAGAGAGCGTGCGAACGAGTGGGAACGACGTTTATCGAGGAAGAGAGAGAAAGAATAACACGCGAGCAACGGAGTGCAGATAAGGAGGAAATGGAGGGGAAGGGGGCGGGGTTAAGGGCTAATGACACAAAACACTTCAAAGCTCCTGCTCTGAAAGCCGACGAGGAAAAACCGAGAGAGCAACAGAAGAACAGAGGAAATGCTGATATCCATGAAGTGAGTCTATGAAACAGGGAGAATCTGAAACTGGAAGAAAAGTTTCAGAGGAAGCAGAATGTAAACAGAACCACTTTTTGAGGAAACATCTAACAAACCATATTAGTGAAGTTTAGTTTAGATTAGACCAGTAGTGCAAATGTATAGAAATAAATCTAATCTAAAATCTAAATCTGTATTCTAAAAGTGCAAAGGTGCAATAAGTATTACTGTAATATACTGGTAATAGTAATATACTAAATAAACTCTGAAGGTTATTTGAAAGTGACAACACGAGGTAGAATGCAGTCATTATTGCGATGGCTGCAGTGCAGCTACTAAGCTATAGAACCTTGAGATTTTAAGCCACGCCCACAAACACGATTCAGAATTTAAACTGAATTTTTGGGTGGAGATTGGGGGGCTAAGGGGGCAGTTAGGGGAAGGTTGTATGGTGTGAAAACAGCGAGGTGAAATTTGAAGAATGGCCGGTCTGAGAGAGTTCCTGTGTCACAGACCCAAACACTAACCCTTCACCCCTCCCTTTCGCTATGTCGCTCTTTCTCTCACTCTATCTCTCGTCCCCGAGCCGGCCTCAGTCAATTCCCCCGGGCCTGAGGCAAGTCCCCATTTCAGTCTCCTGTGACACTCATTATGAGTGTGGGAACTGAATCTGGCCCTCAGTCCGTGCCCCTGTGATCCTTCTCACCCCTCAGCAACCTGCCCATTCAACCCCCCCCCCCCCCCCTCACCACTGTCCCATCAGCCATCTCTCTCTCTCTGATATGATGAGACCTGCTCCAACTCCAACATCCCCTGCTATCTTCCAGCACAGAGCTCAAAACCATCTCTTCATGTCCTAATTAACCCCCAAACAACCCCGTCTTCGCCCCAACCTACCACCACCACCAAACACACAAAAACCCCTCCGTCCCTGACGCTATCTCTGAGCCGATAACCATGGGAACAGCTCTGTGGGAACTGCTCGGCTTCGCTCACCTCACCAAAATAGATCTGGGAGAGAAAGTAAAAAAAAACTGAGACCGAGAAATGTCTCCCAAGACAGGGGGTGGAGCTGCAGTATTGATTGACAGGCTGAACCAGCTACCTTTATAGCGATGGCCAAATCACAAAGTGTTTAGTTCACTTACGCTGCAGCAGTTTAATCTGTTTCATTGAAGAACGTTTCATATATATTTATGTTTGTAGTTCGTTCCTGTTCTCACAGACGTTACAGCAGCTACAAACGCCCTGTCCTTCACCGGTCTCTCCTTATTCTCTTTCGAAAAAAGACGGACCGTGAAGAAACCTGAACTCCACAATACAGAAAAGCCACTCACACTGGAGACTCCTTTTATAAACATTTATTCTGTTCCTGGTAGCAAGCTGTTGTTATAGAAAAGATACAATATCAGGACGAAGGTGTAAATATAAAGAGAATTCAATCAGTGAGAATTTTGATGTCAACCATGACAAGGTGAAAGACGTTAAGGGCTTAACCTTAACCCTGTTCCTCCTCCTCTTCCTCTTCCTCATGCGTAAGCAATGTTCTTGCGATCGTGTGGTTCTTGTGAGAAAAACCAATCTCTCCATCCGGAAAGAAGAGAGAGAGAGAGATGGAGGGACGAGTGCATTGCTTGGCTAATTTTCCATTCTACTTTTATCCTGTCTCTATGGCGAGGTCGGGCGCTCCCGCTCTCAGAGCCGTTCCCAGGCTGGACCGTCCGTTCCCACAGGAGGAACCTCCGCTCGACCCTTCCCAACCCGGACACACACACACAGCCATCGATAGCATCGGGCCTGGAAGCTCTGCCAGCCACTGATAACTCCGCCCCTCAACCCCCATTCCTAAGCTTAACGCACACACACACACACACACATTTCTGTTCAGTGACACATCATGTTTTATACCACACTTTCAGAAACAGATCTAAAGGGAAAACCTGTGGTTTCAGTTCCAACAGCGTTTCCCCCTGAACCACAGTAAAACCATTAGCTGCTGTTTTTCTCTTCCAAACCGATGATTTCATCCTTAAAGAGTTTTAAGCAGAACCTCTATAAACCTAAAACCGTCAACCATTTCAAAGTGTGTGTCTCTGTGGTGATGATGGGGTGGTACTCTGACTGGTAAAGGGAGAGAGGGATCTGATATGATGGAGAGGAAAAAGGTAAAGATGTTGTGTGGAAAGGGAGTAAGAGCAGGAACATTGGAGATGTTTAAACTGTTCTATCATGGTGTGGATGGAAAGAGAAATGGTGTAGGAGAGATTCTGAAGGAAGAGTACAGTAAGAGTGTAGTGGAGGTGAAGAGAGTTTCTGATAGAGTGATGATCGTGAAGCTGGGGGTTGAAGGCGTGATGAAAAACGTCATTAATTAAGTTGATCAGTCACACCATGAAGTTCTGGGAAAGAGTAGTGGAAGCCAGGCGAGAGAAGAGGTGACCATCTGTAAGCAGCAGGACATGTATGAGGACAGTGTGACAGCAGTGAAGTGTGCAGTAGGAACCACAGACTGGTTCAAGGTGGATGTTGGACTGCATCAAGGATCAGCTCTGAGCCCTTTCCTGTTTGCAGTGGTGATGGACAACTTGAAAAACGAGGTCAGACAGGAGTCTCCCTGGACTATGATGTTTGCAGATGATGTTGTGATTTGTGGTGAGAGTAGTGAGCAGGTGGAGAAGAGCCTGGAGAGGTGGAGATACACGCTGGACAGAAGAGGAATAAAAGTCAGTAGGAGTAAGACAGAGTACATGTGTGTGAATGAGAGGGAGGGCAGTGGAGGGGTGCGGTTGCAGGGAGAAGAGGTGGAGAAGGTGGAGGAGTTCAGGTACCTGGGGTCAACAGTGCAGAGTAATGGAGAGTGTGTTAGAGAAGTGAAGAAAAGAGTGCAGGCAGGGTGGAGTGGGTGGAGAAGAGTGATAGCAGGAGTGATTTGTGATAGAAGAGTATCTGTGAGAGTGAAAGGGAAAGTTTATAGGACTGTGGTAAGACCTGAGATGTTGTAGGTTTAAAGACAGCGGCATGGAGGTGGAGGTGAAGTGGTGATGTCACTAATTAAGCTTATAATAACAGCCGAACGATGTCGCCTCTCATTCAGTTGCAGGTAAAACAATGAAAAGCTCAAAGCTGTTTTCATGGCAATGCTGAAATATGGACTTTCTTCACACAAGGCTGTAAATTAAAACTGCACTAGTTTAGGCTATTAAGAATGACTAATGAGGGTGGAGTTCTGATTTACATATTCATGCATATGGTGCATATTCATGGAGGAAGTGGTTTTATTAGAGGGAAATATATTGAGGTGTTGATTTGGTAGAATAATCTAAAATTGTTCTAATCTGTGTGTGTATATGTGTGTGTGTGTGTGTGTGTGTGTGTGTAAGAGAGAGAGAGAGAGAGAGAGAGACTGTGTGTGTGTGTGTGTGTGTGTGTGTGTGTGTGTGTGTGTGTGTGTGTGTGTGTGTGTGTGTGTGAGAGAGAGAGAGAGAGAGAGAGAGAGAGAGAGAGAGAGAGAGAGAGAGAGAGAGAGAGAGAGGGTTCAAGCTTAAACTTATAAAACAGATTTCATAATTAAACTCTGAAATTTATTTAGTCTTAACTCAGTGGGTATTAAACAGAGAACAATCTCACGCCACAGTATCTGAGTGAACTCACACGTTTACTCAGGTTTGTTGAGGGTTGTGTGGTGGGCACAAAGTGGAGTGTAACAGGGTGAAGTGTATCAGAGTGTAACAGGGTGGAGTGTATCAGAGTGTAACATGTGGACTTTATCAGAGTGTAACAGGGTGGAGTGTAGAGAGAGAGAGAGAGAGAGAGAGAGAGAGAGAAAGACTGTGTGTGTGTGTGTGTGTGTGTGAGAGAGAAAGGAGAGAGAGAAAATGTGTGTTTGCTCAGCACAAAGGCTGATTTATGAATGTGGTAAATATTCCGTCTTATAAACAGACGGAAAATATTGCGATGATTCGGACATGACTTGGGGGCTGCTTTCCATCTTTCAAACCCAGAAAAAAAGAAATGTGCCCACCCACATAGCAAGAGAGAGAGAGAGAGAGAGAGAGAGAGAGAGAGAGAGAGAGACACAGAGAGAGAGAATGAGAGAGAGAGGGGGGGGGGGGCAGAGAAAGAGTGATGGAGAGAGAGAGAGAAAGAGAGAGAGAGACACACACACAGAGAGAGAAAATGATAGAGAGAGAGGGGGGGGTAGAGAAAGAGTGATGGAGAGAGAGAGAGAGAGAGAGAGAGAGAGAGAGAGAGAGAGAGAGAGAGGAATTCAGGGAGAGAGTGATACAAGAACAAACCAACACATTAAAGCTCAGGCACAAAACTCACCTCACTGTGTGTGGAAATGATCTACAGTAACCTTTTACTCTGTACTGCCTAAAGAGACCACACACACACACACACACACACACACACACACACACACACACACACACACACACACACACTCTCTCTCTCTCTCTGTCCTTCTCTCTTACACACAAACACACACACACACAATGTCTCTCTCTCTCTCTCACACACACACACACTCTCTCTCTGTCTCTCTCTTTCACACACACACACACACACACACACACACTCTGTCTCTCTCTCTCACACACACACACTCCCTCTCTCTCTCTTTTTCTCTCTCTCACACACACACACTCTCTCTCTCTTTCTCTCTCTCTCACACACACTCTCTCTCTCTCAGACACACACACACACACACATACATAAATAGATACATATATATATATATAT
>MU551652.1:2481503-2494003 GCA_024362625.1 Silurus asotus
TATAAGTACATTCTCTCAGTGAGTACCATGAAGTGCAAAAGTACAGATTTAATGAGATTTCTAACCCTAACAAGTAACTGAACACTCCACCCTGCCTGCACTCTTTTCTTTACTTCTCTAACACACTCTCCATCACTTTACACTGTTGACCCCAGGTACCTGAACTCCTCCACCTTCTCCACCTCTTCTCCCTGCAACTACACCCCTCCACTGCCCTCCCTCTCATTCACACACATGTACTCTGTCTTACTTCCACTGACTTTCATTCCTCTTCTCCCCAGCATGTACCTCCACCTCTCCAGGATCTTCTCCACCTGCTCCCTACTCTCACCACAAATCACAATATCATCCGCTAACATCATAGTCAACGGAGACTCCTGTCTGAGCTCGTTCCGTCAACCTGTCCATCACCACTGCAAACAGGAAAGGGCTCAGTGCCAATCCTTGATGCAGTCCAACCTCCACCTTCAACCAGTCTGTAGTTCATACTGCACACTTCACTGCTGTCACACTGTCCTCATACATGTCCTGCACCACCCTCACATACTTCTCTGACACACCAGACTTCCTCATACAATACCACAACTCCTCTCTCCACCCTGTCGTACGCCTTCTCTAAATCCACAAACACACAATGCAACTCCTTCTGACCTTCTCTATACTTCTCCATCAACATTCTCAAAGCAAATAATGCATCTGTGGTGCTCTTCCTCAGCATGATTCCATACTGCTGCTCACAGATGGTCACCTCTTCTCTCAGCCTGGATTCCACTACTCTTTCCCATAACTTCATGGTGTGACTGATCAACTTTATTCCCCTGTAGTTACTGCAGGTCTGCACATCTCCCTTATTCTTAAAGATCAGTACCAGCACACTTCTTCTCCATTCCTCAGGCATCTTCTCACCTTCCAAAATCTTGGTAAACAATCAAAGGGTTAAGTAAAATAACAAAGTAATTTAAAGAAGAAATATTTTGGTGTGTATAAAATGTTAACATGCACAAAGGGGAAAGAAAAGTAATAGATTATAAATAAATGTAAAAAAGTATAGATGATTTGCACCTTTAAAGTGTTAGAGTTTTAATAAATAATTTTTGATAAAATTATAAAGTTTTTAATAAAAAAAAAAAAAATTACACAATATTTTCTGCCACAGGAGTAAATATCTTTTTTTTTTTTTTACCAGATGTGCAGATAATATTTCAGGAAGAAAAATAAAACAATCACTCTGACATTTGTCTTTTTTCTGTCAGACTTCCTATTTCTCTCTGCCTGACTTCCCTCGCCTGGCAGTGCAGCGCCTGACCCCGACCAGACGGCGTGGCTGTGACGCAAATGTCTGTGAACTTTAGCACAAAAGAGAGTTCTGATGAAAAGCAGATATACGCTTTGAGAGAAAAAGAAAAATTGTCGACTTATCGACCTGCATCTCTCTTTTTTTCCTGTTCCTTTCTTCTACACTCTATATCTCAAACTCCACCTGCATCTGTGTCCTTTTGTTCCACTTTTATTCACTAAAAACACGTGCAAACTACACAAGTGCAGCACGTGAAAGTGCAGCAGTACGAGAAAAGTAGGTACACAAGTACACTAGTAAGCAGGGAATTACATGTAGCTAAAAAAGATAGAAACACTTATATGAAAACAAGAACCTTTGTAAGTAATTATGTAAGTGCATAAGTATGTGAGTACAAGGACAAGCATGCGAGTAAGTGCTCTTGTGCTTAGTGTGTGTATAGTGTATGCAAGTAAGAACTAAGTAAGCAATTATGTGATAGAACTGCACAAGTATGGGAATAAAAAGCTATGAAAGTAAATACTGAAGAAGAATACAAGTAAATAAATAAATACATACCTAAGAATGTAAGACACAAGAGCAAAGTATGCAAAAGAAAACATAATTAAAACTAAATATTTAAATAAACATAAATAAGAAACTTTGTTAGTAAGTATATATGTATATAAGTAAAAAAAAAAAAAGAACTACACACGCAAACGCAGGTAAGAAGGAACATATTCAGGTCAGCAAAAAGCTGTGAAAGTATGAAAAGTGAGCACTCAGGTACATAAGAATGCAGGTAAGTACACCTGCAGGGAAGGAAGGAAATAAGTATATATCTAGCTGAGTATATATTTAAGTAAGGAACATAAGTATGTACGTAAAGAACTAGAGAGATAATTGTGTAATTAAGTAAGTATGTAACTAGGCAAGTACACACAAGTAAGAACCTTTGAAAGTAAATTATGTAAGCTACATCAAAAGAACTACATCAGTGAATATGTATGTATGCAAATGCAGAAGGGTGTAAGTATAGGAGGTAAATAAGTGCTTAAATGAGAACAGAAATAGTATGCAACTAGATCAGTACACAAATAAGTACACATTTAAAGTGTGTTCATAAGTAGGTAAGTGCACGAGTAAATAAGTATATACAGCAAAAATTCAGTTTTAGAGGATGTAAGCAAGGAACTGTCATTGCAGAAGTGTTTGAGATAAAGAAATAAGTACTTTGTGTAGCGGAATAAGGGAAGTACACACGTGAGAAAGTGCCCAAGAATGCAACTAGAATGTAGTTAAGTACACACACAACTGAGGAAAGATGTAAAGAAAACTATATTTAGAATAATGCAAGTAAATACAAACAATCTCTACAAATTCTGGGTGTGTTTAAAGCTGGTGTGTGTGTGTGTGTGTGTGTGTGGGGAGGGGGGGGAGGTTTACACGGGCTCAGGTTGTGACATCACTCTTTATGCTAATTTTTAGAGGATGATTAGTTGATTCACAAAATATTTATACCACACAATCCGTATGCTAGGCTAGCAGGAGGGTAAAGTTTGGGTGGGTGTCTAAATGACATCTCGTGCATATTCCTAAGTGTAAATACATTAATGACCCAAGTCTCTCCAAGTCAAATCTACTTCAGACGCTTCTACACGCTCGTTAGTATTTACTCCCTTTATCTTTATTCACACTCACAGTGAGATAGTCTTTATTCCTCCTCCTCTCCTCCTCCTGCTTTTATGGCCTACGGTTTGAAAGAAAAGAAAAAGAAAAAGCTGCTATTGTTCCAGTGAATACCTCAGTGTCACTTCAAACGCCTGAATCACAGGAGACACGTCTCCAGAGCGCCGCTCTATCTCGCCTCGCTTCCTTCCTGCTGACGGCCTGTGCGTTTCCTAGCGCTGATAACACCCACGGACAAACACACACACACACACTCACTGACACATGCACACACACACTCTCTCACACACACACACACACACACACTCACACTCACACACACACACACTCACACTCACACTCACACACACACACACACACACTCTCACACACACTCACACACACACTCACTCACACACTCACTCACACACTCACTCACACACTCACTCACACACTCACTCACACACACACTCACTCACTCACTCACAGCACACACACACTCACTCACTCACACTCACACACACACTCACTCACACACACACACACACACACACACACTCACTCACACACTCACTCAATCACTCACACACTCACTCACTCACACACACACTCACACACACTCACTCAATCACACACTCACTCAATCACACACTCACTCACTCACACACTCACTCACTCACACACTCACTCACTCACTCACACACTCACACACACTCTCACACACACTCACTCACACACTCACTCACACACTCACTCACACACTCACTCACACACTCACTCACACACTCACTCACACACACTCTCAAACACACACACTCTCAAACACACACACTCACTCCAATGTCTCTGTATCATTTAACGTCACAAACACTTGTTTTGTTTTGCTTGGTCACTGATTCTGTCTTTGATTAGTGATCGTCTGTCTGGCAGTGCGACACACACACACACACACACACACACACACACACACACACACACACCTGGCATCGACTGAATATGTCCGATGGCTTGAGGTGGACGCTGAAATGCTTAAGGACACGAACAGCCTGGTCCCGAGCTTTCTCCGAACAATCCATTGAGAGACATCTGCCTTCTGCGACCTGAGACCGGAGCTACACACACACACACACACACACACACACACACACACACAATTTTGACTTGGAGCTTCCACTGATATGTGGCAGCTAAAACTTAAATCCAACTCTAATCCTAAACGTTTTAATCTTTTTGGAGACATTCGGGTATGTTATAAAAACATGTCTACACACACACACACACACACACACACACACACACAAACACACAGTCACATGCACTCACACTCTTTCACAGACAGTCACACACATGCATGCAATCACGCATGCACAAACACTCTCTCTCACACACACCGTTTGAAAAGGCTGTCCAGAGGTGAGGATGATACGACCTTCGTTTCGAGCGATCTGTTAAAAACAGCAGGAGAAATAAACATTACAAACATTCTGAAAACCTTTGAGAAAAAGTATTGGCACCCACTGTAAATGGATCAATTATTATAAAAAAAAAAAAAAAAAGAATTACAGACACCGGGAAAAACGTGGGGGAACAGAGGGTGGGTTCAATATAATTAAATGTTAAATAAAATAAAAAAAATTAATAAATAAACATGGAGGTGTGGTCTGGAGTATCTGGAATACTATTGTCACTACAGTTTCAAAAGAAAGTACACCGATTTCATTGGTTCATCCGGTTACAAAACGAATAATTTGTTAAAAAACATAAATGGTGCCAATACTTCTGGAATAGTGTGTGTGTGTGTGTGTGCGTGTGTGTGTGTGAGAGTGAGAGTGACCTGTGCTGCTACTCTGTGATCGTCCGTGTTCTCAAGCATGAGCACATCGACGCCGACGCAGCGCAGGTACCTGCCCAGGCCCTGCAGCATGTTATCACACACCACCCGCAGCTCCTGAGGCGTCATGGAGGCTCCGTGTTCCTCAGCATGCTCTTCACCGTTTCCCCTCACACACTCCTGGTCCTGCACGCCCACACACCCCACGCCGCACCGAGGAGCCTGGAGACGAGCCAAACACCCACACCAGGCTTTACACGCAACAGTCTGTATAGTGCCGTGTGTTTCAGGATTTATCTTAAACTTAATACATTCCATTCAACAGGTTCATGCAGGTTCAACATCATAAAGAAAAAAAAACCAACAATACACCGATAAACTCGAGGTGAGAAACACGAACATGTCTTTAAACCGGACTATGAAACCAGTTCTGTCGCATAATCTAGCAGGAACGATCAGGACATATTACAAACATTTAGAAATCTGGGGCTAGCGCGTTTATTTTCTCTCAGAAATCAGATTAGCCGACTAGCTAGCAAGTGATGATTAAAAAAACATAAAACAATTAAGATCTAGAAATCCTGTCAGGTGAGCTCATACTGACATTCAAACAACCTTCAGAGATTGTGTTTAGTCAGCTTAATTTAGTGGTGTAGATTAAATACATTAATACAAATATTCTCTCTGAATTAAAGTTTTATAGATGTAATTAAAATTAGCAGTGAATCTAACAAGCAGGTGCTCTAGATTAGCTCGTGTTACTTCCTGTTTCCATTTTTAGAACTAAGAAATATTTTTCCACTCTTTTTCTTTCACTCGCAGTTTATTTAATCTGGTTTTATTACAGAAACTGTGATTGCAGTAAATAGTGTGTGTGTGTGTGTGTGTGTGTGTGTGTGTGTGTATATAAATAATTCAGTATATCACTCGGTGAGTGAGTGCACAGGAACTATTTCAGCATTCAGAGTATCAGTGTGCAGCTGTGTATCAGTACTGATTTTCGGTCCTCTAAAAATAACAACATTATCGTCTAAATAACTGCAAACAATAGTGAGTGCACCCTCAGTAAACAGTGTTAAGCGGCTCATTAAGGGAAACATGGAATCCAACATGTACTGTGACATTCTGAAGTAGAACATGAAGCCTTCCCTTCAGAAGATATGTGTGTGTGTGTGTGTGTGTGTGTGTGTGTGTGTGTGTGTGTGTGTGTGTGTGTGTGGGCCTGACTGACCCTCTGGCCAGTCTGCTTCCTCTTCTCCTTTGTTTTTTTTTCAGAGTCACTCTTGGTCGATGGTCTGATGGAGAGCAGATCATCAGGAAGTCCAAATGCCGCCGGATTCACAGAGAGAGAGAGATACACATCCAACAGACAGTACGCGTCTATCGCTACGGGGGAGAGAGAGAGAGAGAGATTGATGGATGGAGGAACAGAGTGTGAGGAAGTGATGGAGAAGAGGAAATGTGTGAGAGAGAAGGCAGTATCCGACAGCCAGACAGAAAATAGAAAAAAAAATAGAGAAAAATCCCAATTGAAAAGCAAAAAGGAAAAAGAGAGAGATATTATAAGTATATAAATAGGTAAGTAAATAAACAGACAGACAGACAGACAGACAGACAGACAGACACTGACCTGCATAGCGGACCTGTCCTGTACGAAGTGGGCGGCGTTCCCAGTTAGACAGCTGTTCCGTTTTATCCAGCGGTTTTCCCAGCACCTGCTGCACCAGCAGACTCAACCCTTTCTCCGCAGGTCCCTCGTTCACCTCCACGGGCCGAGGCCCACCTCTGCCTCGCCAGCACCTCTGCAGCTAAATCAAGGGTCAGAGGTCAAGCTCATAAGTAGTATCAGACACTGGAGAACTGTGTGAGGGGTTCAGGCTGGTCCACATTTACTTACAATCATCATCATCATCACTACTACCAACAACACAATGGACAAGAGAGAGAGAGAGAGAGAGAGAGAGAGAGAGAGAGAGAGAGAGAGTGTAAGTGACATAAAGAAAAAGTGAAATGGGAGAAGGAGAGAGACAGACAGACAGAAAGAAAGAAAGAAAGAAAGAAAGAAAGAAAGAAAGACAGAAAGAAAGAAAGAAAGAAAGAAAGAAAGGTGTGTGATGTGACTTGTGTGATGGAGTGATTTTTTAGTGTACTGTCCCTTTAAGAGCAGGTAAAGAGTACATCATGAAGATAGATTTTAATGTTACCTGCTGATGAACATGGAGCAGATCCAACACTCCCTTAAACTCCAGAGGTTCCTCTTTTAACTCAGGCCATGTAGCCACCAGACTCCTCAAATCTCCAGACATCCCATAACCTACACACATACACACAGTGAGCTTTCAAACTGACCACAGCCTGCCATATGTTCTTCAGATGTTCCATTTTTCATCAAACCACTTCAGATGTTACAATCATGCTGTTTAGTCTACACGTTAGCATAAAGAACGTGAGAAACGTTCTCCTAGAGCCTTACAGTGAGAACCATCCCCTCACACTTTGCAATTCCTTACCCAGTTTGAGGACCCTGGTGTCAGTCAGGAGCGCTCTGATGAAGCTTATGGTCAGGCTGTGATGAGTGAGACCTGGAGCACACAGATCCAGCAGGAACACTCGCTCCTTTACGGCCAGCTGGATCAGAGAGATGCGCTGGGTGCTCACTGTACCAAACCCAGCTCTCCACTCCATATCCACGCCCACCACACGTCCAGTCTACATGACACGCCCAGGGAGGAAAAAACATTGTCACGTGACTTCATAATGTACGTTACTCTCCAATTAGCCAATCAGTGCTGTGTGATGTCATAATTGTGTGCCATCAGTACTCAAAATCAAACAAGCAGAGTATACACGTCACGTGACTTCACACACGACACGTGACAAAACATCTGCATACTATTCGCTAATGAGTAGAAGTCAGAAGAATAGTAACAAAATAGTGTGTGTATAGAAACTAAGGGAAACAATAAAGGGAAAAAAAACTAACCAAAAAGGAAAAGAAGAGTAGAGAAAGATAAAAAGTAACGCAAAGGAAACAAAGAAAGAAGGAAGAAAAGAAGAGAAGAACAAATATCTCCTAAGTGTATATGTATATAATATATAGGCATGGTGGCCTGGTGAATGGAGGCCTAGTGGATGGTGGCCTGGAGGCCTGGTAAGTAGTGGCCTGGAGGCCTGGTGGATGGTGGGCTGGTTACTTAATTAGAGCTCAGCATTTACATATTTGATGCAAAAGCTCATTTTTTGGGACAGATGTGCAGATCATACCTGCAGAAGCATGACTTTGCACATCTGCAGCTGCTCCAAGTTCTCCACTATGATGACCTGCTGTTCCTTCAAAGGAAGTTGGTAGAACTGAAGCTGATGAGATGGAGGAGTGATCCACTGATCCAGAGGGGAACACACGTCATTTATTTCTCTGAGAGAAGAAAAAAAGAAATCAGAAACCAGGAGCCACTACACAGAGGATGATTGTTTCCCTTGAACTGTGTGGCTCTGAGGGGTTTCTTCTCCTCCCACCACCACAACATATCAAACTCTGTTCATCTGATCATTCCTACTATTTTTTTTACAAGTTATAACATTTTAATTAGCTTCATATAACAAAAACCATCAATATAAAACCCCTTACAATTGATCTTGAATTTAACTTCACATCACACACACACAAACACACACACACACACACACACACACACACGCACACACACACACACACACACACACATATCTCGGATTAACTTCACATCACTCACACATGCATTAGAGCTTCAAAATGATGGCACTGTTCAAGAATCATACAAATTCAATAACAGTGACATCATTCTGAAGCTCTAATGCATGTGTGAGTGATGTGAAGTTAATCCGAGATATGTGTGTGTGTGTGTGTGTGTGTGTGTGTGTGTGTGTGTGTGTGGACCTCTCCCACACTTACAGTTGACTGGGGAGCAGGGTCTCCATGGTGTCCCACACCCCTGTGGGAAGTCGGTCTCTTGGGACACTGAAATGTTTGGCCCACTGAGCTGCAGCCTTCAGCCCACTGTATTTCACCAACAGCTCCACTAACACAACCTGAAGGTCCACACTGCCCTTCACTGTGACCTAACACACACACACACACACACACACACACACACACACACACACACACACACACACACATTCACACATTTCCACCAGACAAGATACTTGCTCCACCACATCCTCCTGTTCCAGAAGAGACTAATGTGTGCAGAAGAACAGATCTACCTGCACATGGTCCCTCCAGTTCTCCTCAGTCATGTTCTTCTAAAAACAACAAGAAAAACTGATAAATGCAAAGTGTTTCTTTTAAATCCTGTAACTGTTCAATTCATAAATTCTCTGACAATTTCACTATCAATTAATCAATTACTTAATCAATCAATCAAGTCTATTTTTTGCTTGTTTGATAATTATGAAACAAGTTAAATCAAATTAAATCAAACAAATAAATAAATAAATAAATAAAACTTGAAATCTAAAACTTTGACACCTACAAACTTTGATACCTTTAAAACTTACTCACCACCCCTTTAAAACTTTTACTCACCACCCCTTTAAAACTTTTACTCACCACCCCTTTAAAACTTACTTATCACCCCTTTAAAACTTTTACTCACCACCCCTTTAAAACTTACTCACCACCCCTTTAAAACTTACTCATCACCCCTTTAAAACTTTTACTCACCACCCCTTTAAAACTTTTACTCACCACCCCTTTAAAACTTACTCATCACCCCTTTAAAACTTACTCATCACCCCTTTAAAACTTTTACTCACCACCCCTTTAAAACTTTTACTCACCACCCCTTTAAAACTTTTACTCACCACCCCTTTAAAACTTACTCATCACCCCTTTAAAACTTACTCATCACCCCTTTAAAACTTACTCACCACCCCTTTAAAACTTACTCACCACCCCTTTAAAACGTTTACTTACCACTCCTTTAAAACTTACTCACCACCCCGTTAAAACTTTTACTCACCACCCCTTTAAAACTTACTCACCACCCCTTTAAAACTTACTCACCACCCCTTTAAAACTTACTCACCACCCCGTTAAAACTTTTACTCACCACCCCTTTAAAACTTACTCACCACCCCTTTAAAACTTACTCATCACCCCTTTAAAACGTTTACTTACCACCCCTTTAAAACTTACTCACCACCCCTTTAAAACTTACCCACCACTCCTTTAAAACTTACTCATCACCCCTTTAAAACTTACTCACCACCCCTTTAAAACTTACTCATCACCCCTTTAAAACTTTTACTCACCACTCCTTTAAAACTTACTCACCACCCCTTTAAGTTCTCCACAGGGGCATTTATGAGGTATATTAATAACACATTAATTGTTACTGTATTTATTATAGGTTTTTTAATAAAAAAAAAAAAATTATATATTTTTTGAATGAGTAATGAAATACATTTTAAAGGTGAAAAAAAATTATTACTTAAAGTGTGTGTTATTTTTTCGTTTCTCACCTCTCCAAATCTCTTGTACATGAGAAACCTCAGGGAGTCAAGTTTCCTCTTATACACAGCGTTTACACACACACCTACACGCACACACACACAGAAACACACACACACACACACACATTAATCACAATGATAAAAAAACAACACGTGATTTATTCAGCTGATTATCAAAAATTATTTACCATCAGTTAAAACCTTGATTAATACAAATACACACACACACACACACACACACACACACACACACACACACACACACACACACACACAGACAGACCAGGATCAATGCTGAACTTTTCCATGAGCCGGAACACGTGTCTGATGAGCAGCTTGGGCTGGATTTGGTCCGTCTGGTGCTTGGAAAGACACAAATAAGAAAACCGCCTGCAAAAAATAAGCAAAAAATATAAAGATTTAATACACTCACACAGACACACACACAAACACACACATACACACACACAACCATAGACTTAGACCACACCTCCTTCAATTAGTCTTAGACCACACCTCCTTTACTTAGACCACACCTCCTTCACTTAGACTTAGACCAAACCTCCTTCACTTAGTCTGAGACCACACCTCCTTCACTTAGACCACACCTCCTTCACTAAAAGTAAGACCCAACCTCCTTCCCTTAGACCACACCCCTTCATTTAGACCACACCCCACACTTCATTGAGACACAAAGGCGACGCCTCCATTACAGCATATTAAGTGAAATAAAATAAAATGTAAATCCTGACCCTCCTCACCATCTTCACAGTTCTTCTGACGTCTCACATTCCAGAACATTCCCAACTAGTGATTACGACTTTGATGTTTTAAACAAGCTGAAAACGTGTAATTATCGTAACCTCACTACGATGCGAGTGTGTAATTACACCACGCAGCTAAGCCTCACTGAACTTTATGAGTGCATGATCAGGGACACTTTCTCTTTCAGATCCCGTCCAGCTTCTCACCTGAGCACCTTCTCCAGGTTAAAGTCTGGACTGCACCACGAGTCGAGCAGGCGGATCAGATGATTCTGCAGCTCGACGTGATCTTGAACGTATGCCTCCACCAAGGGCAGCTTGTCCATCAGAATCAGAGGAACACACACCTGAGAGAGCGCAGAGCGAGGGTGAAGAGAGAACAGCACCAGTGGTGGGAATGGAGTTCTCTTTTTTAATTCTTGAAAGAACTACTAACTTGCTCCATGTCGAGGTCCTCCTGAAGTCGTAACTTCATGCCGAGCATCGCCACCTGCCGAGGAAACAAAACGAGAACTCACTTTATTTACCGCTTCAGCAAATTTTAACCAAACTCAATATTTGTAGTTAACGCTGTGAGACGGTTGTCATGGAAACTAAATTCAGTAACAATTAATACATTCATTATTTTGGAAAATATATATTGATATATTTAAACATATATATGAATATATTTTACTATTATTGATGATATTTGACTGGATGACATGATAATTAATCAAATTTGCCTACTTATGAATATTCATAAGCCAAGTCCTAACATCAGTGCAGAGATTTCTATTTTATTATTTCTATTTATTTACTATTCTATTAGTAAATAAATTAGTATTCTACATCAGACTGTAAATATAAATTACATTAATAATATAACATTATGTAAAAACGATAAACATTATAATTGTTAATAATGAGTGTATAGATCACATGTCCTGGTGATTGTGTAAAATGTGGTTGTGTAATTTAATTGATGCGAAAAGTTCTGCCAAATCTTCAGTCTGTTTAAGTTTCTTTTCAGCCCGAGGACAAATCTGTTCTTGGAAACATCTCGCTGAAATAATCCCGACTCCGTGTTGTGACAAAACAGGGCTTTAAAAAACAGCTACGAGTCTGAACCTCTCTGAACCAGCATCTGCTCTGCAGGTAGGCCACGTGCTCCAGCAGGAGGTTCTTTTCCAGGCTCTCCAGCTCGTAGATCTCCAGCAGGAGGTCCATGCACCCAGGCTGTGAGGCCGTAATAAGTTCTAGAGCACGGATCTGCAGGTTTCTTTTCTCCTCCTTGTCCTTCAGCTCTTTTATGCTGACCCCTACCAGGCCCCGCCTCCAGCGCACAAACTCCGTGAGGAGGAACTGAGCCAGCGTGGGAGATCTGCTCTTCTGGATACCTGGGCAGCTTTCCAGCAGCATCAGGAGACCGGACAGGGGCAAGAGGAACCGGGAGAACCCAGATACGGCCTGCAGTCTCAGCTGG
>MU551652.1:2496503-2504244 GCA_024362625.1 Silurus asotus
GATGTTTTAATTAAATCTGACTCATCAGAATTAAACTAAATACATAGAATCTTCTGGGAGTCAATTAAAAGATTCAATTCACAGGAATGAATCAAATTAAATGAATCAGAAGTAAAAAATAAATCAATCTAATGTGCTGGAAGTCGATTCTAAAAATAGTAAATTCTTTTACAAGACTTAAAGTTGATTCCACACAACAAAAAATCCTGTGCAAACAAAAGATATTTACCCTCAACTCAACTCAAATCATAAAACAAACAGAAGATATGATTCACCATTTGACTCGACAGAACTAAAACCAGTGTTATAATCAGATAATATTCACTCTCTCACACACACACACACACACACACACACACATACAATCTCCAGCAGAAGCACTGATATTCACCTCACCACACACACACACACACACACACACACACACACACACACACTCACACTCATCACATCACACACACACACACACCATCTCCTGATATTCACCTCACCACATCACATCACCCCGGGGTTTCCCAAGTTCTCTGAGTTTCTGTACATTACGGTTTTTCTGGGGATTTAAAATAAAGGCAAGTTGTGTGTTTTTGTGTAAATTCTACAGGAAAGAAAACACAAAAGTATAAACGGTTCATGAAAAACATCAACAACTGTTTTGATCTGTTTGGGCCACTGTTCCTCACCATGTCCAGCTTTTCTTGTGAATGTGATTATACGTTTCTCTACCACCAAATCGGTTCCTCCTGTCAGTCGTTGTGGAATAAAACAGTGATTAAATCCAGATGAATACATGTGAGTTTTCTACAGGTGGGAGTGTGTGAGCTCTGACTAGCGCACGCTCCGACCGTCCAATCAAAGACGTGAAAATGCCTGCTAGAGGGCCTCGGTTTCTCCAACTCGAAATCCGATTGGTCAGAGGAACAGCCTCCAGGCAGCATGTACTTCATGCTACAGGCGGCTGCACTGCTGATTCTGAATGTGATACGGAATTTCATGGTTATAAACAATTCTGTCAAGTTTTTTTTACTTTACATATTTTCATTCCAGTATCTAAATAATTCTGTCCGAATTTGAGACGAGGCAGAACTTTCCTCGGAGTTGGAGACCCGAGTGCAGGTGTTGAAGTTTCAGTACGGTTTGATGAACGACCCAAAAAGCGTAAAAACTCAACGCACAAATCCCCCCTTTTTTCCCTCTTCCCTCGTTCTTCAGTTCTGTTGCGGCATCTGTTCCTGATCTCCTTCACATCCACGCCAGCGAGGTTTTTGTTTTTACAAAATATTTTATGACTTTCATTTTTCACTCCGAGATGTTCTGCAAGTTCTCGCTAATAAACCAGGAAACACTTCACACCATATTTTGATTTTCTTCTCATCATCTCGCCATCAATCTGAGTACGGTTTTCATGGGCAGATGTTGTGTTTTCATGGGCAGATGTTGCTCACGTTTCACCGTTTCCGGACCTCAGATTAATGGAGAAACGTAACACCAACACTGAGTATGAGGCACTTCTGGCTTTTGTTTTACGGTATAGAGATGAGTAACGTGTGAGCAAAGCGCCCGAGGTGTAAAAATACAAAAAAACACACACATACACCACATTTTTCTCTCTCACACACACACACACACACACACACACACACACTCCCTCCCTGTGGGAACGCCAGGCCACACCGGGGCTCCCTGCCAGCTGGCTGCATGATGTGCTTTGAGGTTGTAGATGTTTTTAAGGCTGAAGTCTGGACTGTTTCTCTCTCGCCTGTTCCCCAGGGGAGGGTCCTGGCACTGAACTCTTTTTCTCTCTCTCTCACTCACACACACACACACACACACACACACACACACACACAGACACACTCTGTGCTGTTATACTGTCACCACATGGACAAAATACAGTACGACAACCTGAGGAGCAACACATTTTACACAAAAAACAAACTCTCATAAAAAGAATAATAACCATTAAACATGAACGGGTTCTGAGGCACGTTCAGGAACATTACAGAACATCTTAATCAGCATCTCATCTGTTGTCCGCATCAGAACCATTATCATACATAAATACATAAAGTCAAATAAAACTAGAAATCCTTATTAAAGAATTCAAATCATCTCTAACAACCAATCACTGACTCCAGATGTTAGGCCACGCCCCCTTACCTGGCATGAAGTGAGCATTAGCGTACTACACATACATACACTTTATAAGTACTGCATTGTAAAAAGTCACTCATCACTTTATAGACAAATGTTACACACACTCACACTTTCTGTACATTACTGATCTTTATACACTTTCTTTTACTTCATCTGTATTGTCCTGATTATCTCGTCTGTATTCTACAGTGTTGGACAGTAACACAGTGAATGTAAGTTGTTACTGTATTTAAATCTTTTTCACGTGTCTATTTTACTGAAGTTTTTTCATGTGATGAGATTTTTACTGTAACTTCACTACATTTCAAATATTTGACTTTTTACTCGACTCCATGTAGTGAAATCAGTCGTTTCTTTTTATTTACGAGGATAAAAACGTAACTGGTGAAACACGCGGCGAGTCTCCAATCAGGATCGAGCGCACGCTCTGTTTTACACGTGTTCTGATCTACTGATCACCAACATACAGTTCAGCATCAGTTCAACATCAAGCAGAACATTTATTGAGGAATAAATGATGAAGAAACTCCAGACTGGAACTCACCACCACACACGTGACCTCATTTACACGTTTTATTAAATAAGGTTTTGTGTTCATGATGATTGTAATAGAAATCAATCAGTGTTTGAGTCTTTAATCTCATTCTATTAATAGATCAGTGTGCTGAGAGTCACATTCGAGTCTTTACACACAAACTGAGGAGATTAAGTGAAGAATCTTGTGATTAAAAAAGATCACAGGAACATTAGAGTTATAATAAATCACTTCTTTGGACACTTGAGTTCATTTGAAGGTAAAACGTTTGTACTTTTACTCAATGAAAGTTTAAATAAACACTTTTACTGGAGTCACATTTTACTGAGTGTCTCTACTTTTATCTACTACATGTTTTGTGTTCTTCATCCTCCACTGCTGATTGTCTACTATAATCTTGTCTATAAGCTGAATGTATAGTGTTGTTTATGTCTGTAGTTTTGAGTCACCAACAGCTGGAACTAAATTCCACGTGTGTGTGTTTACTTGTGTACTCATTTACAGTGCAGCAAATTGACATGTTACTCTCAAACACACACACACACACACACACACACACACACACCAAATCTGACCAAATCATATTCTTCATCTAGCAAACTTTAAAACAATTCATTAATAAAATAAAAAGCAGAAATGTATTAATAATAATTCACAGTTTTGATTCTGAAATCAGAGTCAGTTCTGAAGTGCGCACTAACCTACTACACAGAATTACTAAGAGTACGTATACCTTTACTACTCATTTTGCCTTTTCTAATACATATATATAATTGTAAAACATTAGCATAAACTTTACGGGACTTTGTGTGTTGGATACAATTCTCTTTGATTCACACAAAACTGTTAGATTTTAATTTCAGTTGCTAATAAACACAAGCACAGACACGCTACTGCTAGCTAATGCTAAGCGCTGGGATTACCCGGATTTTATTTTTTACAGGATAAATAATTATTTTTTATGTCATGTGCGGAAAAACAGTGTTTAGTTGTATTTTATTCCTAAATTGAAAAGTGTAGAATTTATTTTACTTACACTTCAAAACACCGGGATTTGAGTCATTTAAGTGACGTGCAGTTCCGGGGGGAACTAAATAAAAGTCGTTTTGTGTCACACGGACGTTTAATGAAGTAACGTTTGTTCGTAGGGAAAGGAATATTTATTGCGCATTATTTTTTTTAAGGTCAAAAGTGTGTTATATTAAATGATACAAAACACATAAGTTCACATCAATTAATTTTTTTTCGCTAACTTTATTAATAAAGCTGTAAACGCATGGTTGTTATGAGCGGAATTGTTGTTTTTAATCGCACACAATTTCTCTACCGTTTTTTCTCTAATTGTTTCTAAGAGTACAACCACATTTCAGGAGAATGTGCATTAAATATTCTCACTGATTATAAAATAAAAGTTTTAGGGCTGCCGCATGACTTGCGGAATCGGAATCGAACTCGCGTCGCCACAAGGCCGCATCCTGAACCAACTTCCCAGAGTGTGCGCATGCGGACTACGCAGGGTGTGAGATCGCGGATTCTGCGCACTACGTCACACAATAGAGAGTCCAATACGCCTCGGTTTGAGACGCAGCCCTACTGTTATTACATGAGGGGGTACAGTGACGGTGAGGTTCTGAAGCCCGAAATATGTCCGCGTTTGCGTGCTTTCTGAGTTTAATTGCCACTTTCTGGTATTATTAACACCACGAGAAGTTTCCAGGACGATAAAAACCTGAAGATGGAGTGGTTTATGAACGGTGGTGCCAAGAAGTTACCTCCTTCTGAGGAGAACCGCTGCACGAGTGACAACCAAAGCCGTCATGACGAGGTAACAACTTTCACAAACCGAGTCATTTTATTATCATAAAGTTCTTCAAACTGATTTATTTTACATTCCAACACGATGATACACGTAGTTCCTTATTTCAAACCGATTCACCTGCGCTAAAGTTAGCTAAGCTAGCCTGAGGTAAGTTCACTCCCCCTCAGGAGCTAGTTTCACACACACACACACACACACACACACACACACACACACACACACACACACACACACACATTATGAACTGAAATGAAAACCATCACGTGTTCATTCTGATCCTGATATTAAATGAAATCCTCAGGTAGCTCGTGAGTTCCTGATCTTGCAGGGTTTGTGATGGAGTTAGCATCACACCTCAGCTAGCAAACTTTATCCTAATCTCATAACTATAATACACACAAACTTTCATTCCGCTTTTAAACACCATCTCCCATCATCTTTATTCTCCTTCTGTCCACACAATCCTCATTATCTTTCATTTAACATCAGACAACACGAGTTTTATTAGTTTGAACAGATCGATCGGAAATGGCCCACTGTGACATCACACATTACTGCGTTTACTGCACTGTGACGTCATTTTTATACTGATTAATCATTCTCTATACACACACACTAACATACTCCATATTCTCCAATTTTAAACTCCTACCTTATTTGTGTGTGTGTGTGTGTGTGTGTGTGTGATCCTGATGAAGGGAAATCCCCAACAGCATCAGCATCTATTTTCTGACCAGTCGTGTCCCAGAATAAATAGTGAGTTAGTTGTGAGTGAAGGTTCCACACTGAGTCTCTATATCACAGTCATAAACCATGTAATAGCCCCTCTCTCTCTCTCTCTCTCTCTCACTCTCTCTCTCTCTCTCTCTCTCTCTCTCTCTCTCCCTCCCTCTCTCTCCCTCTCTCCCAGGTCAGTGTGGAGGAGAGCATGGCGTCTCTGTGTGAGAGACAGCAGCGGTGTGTGAAGGCCTCCATCGTGTCCAGTTGGCAGTTAGTGGAGGCTCAGGACCAGCTCTGTGGTCTGGAGCTGCACGGTTCTGAGTCGGTGGAACAGGCCCGGGCCCGAGCGCTCGCTTCCTCCGCTCATCTTTCTCAGATCGAGGAGGAGTGGAGGAGGAAGGAGAGCATGCTGGACTCACGCTGGAGCCCCACACTCGGACCGGACCCGGGGCAACACGGCTTCAACAAAGTACACACGCACACACACGCACACACAAACACACACACACACACACACACACACACACACACACACACATGCGAACACACAAACTCTTCTTCTACTAGTGTTCATATAAGAATTTATAAACAAAATAAATCTTAAATAAAAAAATAACAATTGTATAATTATTACTATGAATTATTTATATCTGGAATTACCATTTCTTATTTTTAGCCTATTTATGGGAGTAAGAATTAGAACATAATGTTTTTAAGAAGAAAAAAATGACTATAAAGAGAAAATTTGAATAAATAAAAAAATGTAATACAAAATATTTCTAAATTAAATTATTTGTAAAAGTCATATGATAATTATTTTCTTATTTCTGTAGTTTAATTATATAATATCCACTGTTAAGCCGAGAAAATTATAACTATAAGAATTAAAACGAAAAGAAGAAGAAAGACAAAAAGGAGAAAATAAAAATGAGTGATTAAAACATCGTTTTAATGGGAATTAATGCGAGTTATATACAAGATAAATAAACAGTCTGATGGGGTGCTAATATTTTTGTGTGCACCCACCAGAGCATCATAAATGATCCCAAGCCCAGGGGGATGGAGACGGATTACGACAAGAGCTTAACGTTCGTCCAACGCCACGAGGAGGAACTGAAACATTTTGGTGAGCTGAGTACAAACCAGAATCTCTGAGACGTCCTTTATTTATTTATTTATTTATTTATTTATTTTCTTTAATCAGTTTTGTTCTACACACACGTTCTAGATGAGTGTTTTTGTAAGACATTACAAGGCCTAAAGTTTATGGACATAAATGTAAGAATGTATTTATGGTGGTATTTATACATGAAAGCTCAGAAACGTCTTTAAATTTGTGGACTGCTCTCAGAACACGTTTTACTCATCCAGTGATGGAAGCTGAAGCAGAGACGAGCTTTTCAAAGCTGAAACTAATCAATGGGGTAGACGTTGGGTCATAGCGTGGGTCACCCAGGGGGCGCTATTCGAGCTGGAACCACCACTGCTGCTCGGTGTCTCTACTGATCACCAACATACAGTTCAGCATCAGTTCTTCATCAAGCAGAACATTTAGAGAGGAATTAATGATGAAACTCCAGACTGGAACTCACACCACACACGTGACCTCGTTTACACGTTTAATTAAAGAAGGTTTTGGGTTCATGATGATTATAATAGAAATCAATCAGTGTTTCAGTCTTTAATCTCATTCTATTAATAGATCAGTGTTCTGAGAGTCACATTCGAGTCTTTACACACAAACTGAGGAGATGAAGTGAAGAATCTTGTGATAAAAATGATCACAGGAACATTAGAGTTATAATAAATCACTACTAAAAAGTTTTACATTTGAAGGTAAAACATTTGGACTTTTACTCAAGTGAACGTTTAAATGGACACTTTTACTGAAGTCACATTTTACTGAGTGTCTCTACTTTTATCTACTACATGTTTTGTGTTCTTCATCCTCCACTGCTGATTGATGAAATCTTTCTGCATCTTTCTTCTTTTTCTGACACTGGAGACTCCTTCCATACATGTTATATATCCCCTAACCAAAAATCATCACCATGGTAACCATTACTTCTGTTAAACAACACCTTTTATTATTTGCCTTGATTTAGCTTTTGATCGTCCCTGCAGACGTTTTCTGTTACTATGGAAACTGTAACGTATAAGCGTGAGAGAGCGTGTAAATATAAAGCTGAATTTCTGACCAATCAGATTGTGGTGATTGATGTGACATCACATGCTTTGTGTTCTCGGGTGTCAGGGATGTTGAGGAGATGGGATGACAGTCAGCATTTTCTGGCCCAGTCGCCCCACCTGATCTGTGAGGAAACAGCAAACTACCTGATCTTATGGTGCTTTCGTCTCTACGCTGAAAAGGTAAATACAGTTTTATTTAAAAAAAAATATATAATGGCTCTACATTAATAATTTATGAGGTTGTGTGATTTCCACCAATCACAGAGCAGCATGGCCTGGGTCTGGAAAAACGACCTTTAAAAACGTTCTCGCTTTTTTTTTTT
>MU551652.1:2504256-2511756 GCA_024362625.1 Silurus asotus
TTTTTTTTTTTTGGGGGGGGGGGTGGTTTAATACAAAAAACTCTTTTGTAAGCAATAAAGTAAAACACTTTTAAATGTGTGTATTAATATTGATATCGATATTCATTTTAGAAATAAAAATATAAAGGCTTTATTTTAAATGGAAAAAAAAAAAAGGTAATTTGTGGACGCCTTATGTTATTTCAGATGGAAATAAGTATTCAGGGGTGCGTCTCAAATCGTTCTGCTCCCTAGATAGGATGCCTCCATGTGTAAGTGTACACTGTGGAGTAGCTGGATCTCGAATCAGGGTCTATGAATGAAAAACAGTTTGGGATTTGGGTGGATGAACAATAATAAGACAATAATATGATCATTCGAACCCCACAAAGAGAGCGTGTTGATTGAAGGGTGAGTAGTTGCTATAGCAACACATTATTGAAAGCCTTTTGATGTAGTGACCAGCTGTTCTTTGGTTCTGCAGCTGTACTGCTTAAGAAAGGCCATGAGATGGTTATTACACAGGTTGTTGATAGTGTGTGTGTGTGTGTGTGTGTGTGTGTGTGTGTGTGTGTGTGTGTGTGTGTTCTCTCTTTCCATCTGGCAGAAGGAAGCTCTGATGGAGCAGGTCGCTCACCAGGCTGTAGTCATGCAGTTTATTTTGGAGATGGGCCGAAGTGTGCAGCAGGATCCTCGCTTCTGCTTTAGACAGTTCTTCCACAAAGCCAAAGTAACACACACACACACACACACACACACACACACACACACACACACTGCATAAACATTCCAAACATGTCCTCCCTTAATCTGTCTGAAACTCGATACTCATATTCACACTCATTTCTTGATTCTGAGTCGTTCTGTCCTGTGTGTTTAGTGTGGTGTGAAGTTTGAAGGCTGTTTTTTATTTTTTTACCCAATTGATTTTAAACCGGGCCCTGCTAGAACCCTGCTAGAACCCTGCTAGAACCCTGCTAGAACCCTGCTAGAACCCTGCTAGAACCCTGGTGCTAAAGTAGTGTAAAGCCTTTAAACTGTAATGCGCTGAGATGACCACTAGGGGACAGAAAAGTGCTTCCACTTCCACTGTAAATATTTATTTATTTATTTTTCAAGTGTCCACTCGTTGCATATGCACTGTATGGACAAAAGTATGTGCACCTCTCACACGCCTGTACGTGCTGATTAAACGTCTCATTCCAGATGTTTTCACCTCTTTGCTGTTATAATAAGCTCCACTTTTCTGGAAAGACTTTCCTCTAGATTTCGGAGCATGACCAGGGATTATTCATTCAGCAATGAATGTGTAGCGAAGTGAAGGGAGGTCATGGCTCTGTGCAGGACACTTGAGTTTTTCCACTCCAGACTTGGCAGAAGCTTGTCTTCATGTACATGTGCACAGGGACCTTCTTGTCAGATATCCTGTGTTTTAATTAAACATTATTGATTCAGCAGGAGTACCAGGTGCTCGTGATCCGAACAGTATTAGAGAAGATCTTAAAGGATCCTGTCTCATGTACATTTCAGGAGATCTGCTCTGGTGTGCGGTTTGATATTTTGGGGTTCATCCCTAGATCAAAAGTGCTTTCAGAGACCTTCAGGAAAACGATGAATTCTTTTTGAGTTATTTATTTCAGCTTAATTGTGTTTTTTTTTTTGAAAGGCGGGGCAGGAGGGGTATCTGGACGTCTTCCACACTGAGCTCGAGGCCTTTAAACACCGGGTGAGGGAGTACTCCACTACGCCCAGAGCAGACACGCCCCGATCCCCGGAGCAGCAGCAGGGCGTACCGAGCACGTGCAGACTCAACCCTAAAGAAGTGCTGGAGTCTCTGCCTCCTGTGAGTGTATACTACAGAACACACACACACACACACACACACACACACACACACACACACGCACACGCTGATAAGGTACTAATGGTATTACTGCTGTCACATGTTTGATCTTTTCTTTTTCCCCCCACAGGAACTGAAGGCGTGTATCCAGTCACAGGACATGCACATCCTGCAGAACGTTCTCAGCACCATGAACCCACAGGTACACACTAGGGGTGTGAGACATCACATCACAATCACATCACAATCACATCACGCTACTTTCCTCCATCCAGATGATATTGATATGAGAACATTGTTTTCTGTGTTTGATTAGTAATGCCTGTTTAATAACTCTGACCAATCAGAATTCAACAGCACTGTGATTTAACACTCACTCTCTCTCTCTCTCTCTCTCTCTCTCTCTCTCTCTCTCTCTCTCTCTCTCGCAGGTGGCTGAGTATCATATAAAGCGGTGTTTGGAGGCGGGGCTTTGTTCCCATTTTGGGCGGGGCTCTAAAGATGAGGACACAGAAGATCAGAGAATGATGGAGACGTCCTAACAAGCACACGCACACACACACACACACACACACACACACACACACACACAGCATCTCTCACTCGAGTTCAGGACGATGAGGTTGAAGTTTATATGAACATCACGTGAAGATCAGACGAGTGAAAAAGAGACCTTCATGCTGTCAGAGGGGAGGAGGAACAAGGAGAAGAGGAAGACGATCAGACAAGTGATCATGGCCTTTATCCTGGAGGAGGAGAAAAAGGAAATGATGAATGGAAGAGGAAGATGAGTAAGAAGAAAAGGAAATGAAGAAGGAGAGGAAGAGAAAGAGGGGAAACGGCTGCCATCAGAGACTGTTTTTTGTTTGTTTGTTTGTTTGTTTGTTTGTTTGTTTGTTTTGGATCACTTGTGAGCGTGTGCTGCACTTTATATCTGATTGCGAGTTCAGAGTATAAACAGATAGGACGAGGTATTTTTCTGCACGTGTTTGTTACGTTTCCGGGGCGATGTGGAGATGGCACAGAGACACTGATTGATGGACAGATTGATTTTTTTTTTTTTTTTTTTTTTTTTTTAAAGGTCAGATTTTTTTTTTTCAGACATGAAAAATGTCTTCAACGTGAAATTTCCCTTTATTTATACTTTTAACAGAAAACACATCACTGGCGTTTACTCGCTCCGGAGCACATTTAATATTCCAAAACGTTAATTTTGACTTTTTCTTTCTTTCTTTGTTTTTTTTTTTTTTTCTCCTAAAATTATTAAATATTAAACGCCCGATAGAAAGAATTCCCACTGCTCCCACCCTCACCATAAAAAAACCATCCAGTGTATTTTATATCCAAAGGCAGGAAAAGGAAATCAGTGGGTTCAGTTTGTTTTTCTCGTTTGATTTAGTTTTCTCTCTATACGTTGATGGAGGAAAGAGTTAATGGTGATTATTTCCCACGCAGTGCATTTTATGTATTTAACAGATTTATTTTTCCTTTTTCAAATCTAAAATGCATTACAGGGCAAATAAACCTCATTAATAATTTTAATATTTTTTGCTCTTTAGTGCAAAATGTTTATGCTGCTGAAATTTCTGAGCCACAGCCCGAGTCCGAGTCAGTGGAGATCAGATATCGTATTTAAATTAAAAAACCAGAGCCGAGATCTAATCATAGCCTGAACCTTAGAGTGGGGTGTGTTTCACATCTCTCTATTTCTCCCCCTTTCTTCCCCTCTCTCTTTCTTTTTCCCTCTCTCTCTTTCTCTCTCTCTTTCCTTTAGCCTTCCATCTCTCTCTCTCTCTCTCTCTCCCTCTCTCTTTTCCCTTTAGCCTTCCATCTCTCTGTCCCCCTACCTCTCTCTCTTTCTCTTCCCTCTCTCTCTCTCTCTCTCTCTCTCTCTCTCTCTCCCTCTCTCTCCCTTTAGCCTTCCATCTGTCTCTTTCCGTCTGCCCCCCCTCCCCTTTCTGTGGAATTAGATTACTATGTTCACACGGTGTTTAATAAAGCCAAAAAAATGATCTGAAAAGCTCTCCCTCACACACACACACACACACACACACACACACACACACACACACACACACACACACACACCCCATAGCTAGTGTGAGATCTATGCACTGTGTCCTGTGAGCTTCTCTCTGCTTTATTTCCATCTTCAGCTGATGGATGTTAATCACCAGCCGTGTTGAAGAATAAACTCACGCCTTCCACTTTTACTCTTTATTTTGGTGCCACGAAGTGAATTAAAGCAGTAAATTATGAACAGATGATCTCTTTCTCTCTTTCTCCCTCCCTCTCTCTCGCTCTCTCTACACGATCACTGCTGTGGGTTCCATCAGCATTACAGCTCCAGAGCAACTCGTACCGCTTCCTCAAGCCTTCCTGTGAACTTTCATGGAGAAGCAGTGGATTTCCGGAATGCCACAAGGATGTTAGTAAAGTCATGTATTGATGGAGGTGAGAAGGTTCCTGGTTGGACCTCTATAGCAGAAGGTTTTAATGGAGCGGCTTTGTGCACTGTGCTAGTGTTCTGTACGAGCAGGTTTGGGTCACCTAGTTCAGGTGAAGCAGCCAAAGACGTCTGATGTGTGTGTGTGTGTGTGTTTTCAAAGTTTGGAGAAGAACGTCATATGACTGGAAAGTCCAGTGTCCCAATACTTTTGCAGAACATTTTTTTTATAAGTGGTGTGTAGAAACGGTGGTCTGTTTGATGAACTGCTGGTTTTTGTGTCAGTGTTTTGTTTGTCTGTGCAGAACCCCAGGTCCTGATCCACTCCGTCCTCCATCACAGCTGCAGATCTCCACAAGCTCCAGCGCTTGACGTGTAAAGTGGAAACCATGCAGGAGGAACCCGATCAGACACGTGTCCCAGAGCACCTGGTCTGATTGTGATGTTCTCTCAGTAATAAACAGAGTCTGAGTCTGATTCATTTACTGCTTTAAAGTCATCCAGATCCAACACGAGGGTCCTGGATTTGGTGCCAGGTTAAGTATTTTTTTAGCTGATGGTGAGGATCTTCAGCTGCAGAGATTTTCCCTCATACAGTTAGTCTCTAAACTGACTGGTGTGAAAAACAAAAAACATCTTGCAGGCGCTCTTTCTGATCCTCAGAGCAAAAAATAAATAAAAAGAAATAGAAACCCACAAAATAGAATGTTCATCATTTCATTATTTATTTCTCATCAGTGTCGATGACGTGAAAGCGTTAATAATAAACGTGAAAATATTTTTTTACAAAGATTTTTTCATTTCCTGTCGATACAAAACAGTTTGTACAAAATCAGTTCTCCTTCTGAACTCTGTATAAAGAGGATTTCTGAAATGATCTGAGGTTCACACGTGAAAGCGATGACGTGATTCTGCTGGGAAAAAAAACGTCTACAAGCTCTGGTCATTTAAAAGAATCTGGAAAACGTTTTAGCACTAAAACACTCCTGTTTGTTTTTTCCAGATTCACGTGTCACGTGTTCGACACGCATCTTTCTCTCATTCTTCTCCTCCGCGCTTTAATGCAGAACGTGTTCATACCTGTGCAGTGAAATACTGAGATTTATCATTTCATTATTCAGTCTTCTGAACATTCTTTTCTCACCTTTTCACTTCCTGAGCATGATTTTTCTTTTCATTATTCTAGATTTAGAACATTATTCATCTACACTTTATTTATTCCCATTTAATCTTTCTCTCTCATTATTACACATAAAATTGTTAAGGCCTCTAAAACTTGAAAGGGAATGTGTGTGTGTGTGTGTGTGTGTGTGTGTGTGTGTGTGTGTGTGTGTGTGCATGAGTTAAAAAAATTAAAAGGTTTTTGTGATGAAAACGAGAATAAAAGTAGTAAAATGTAGGTTATTTGGGTCTACAGGTGATTGTGCTGATCTGCTCGGATTAAAGTCTAAAATCTACTTCCAGATTTTAAGTCTACGATTAAAAAATTAAAAGTGTGTCCAAAAATCCGGTGTGATAGTTTTTTTTTTTTGTGAAAAACAAAACTCCAGACGAAACGGAATTGTTTACGCCGTGACGTGTTTAAGCCCCGCCCCCTCCTCGGGCCTGCTGACTCTGTGGGATTTTCTTGGTAAGGAACGTGAGAACATGAGGCCAGATCTTATTGGTTTCTGTTCCACTGAACGTCGCCAGAACACCTTTACTCCTGTAAAACACACACACACACACAGCATGAGTGTAATCAAGGTTCAGATTTTCCAGACTTTTCCAGACTCAAATGTTCCCTGAAGATTTTGAAGACCATATTTAACATCTGAACATGTGTTACGTTACAATCTCTGATGTTTTCCATGTGTTAAGTCTCCAGTAGGGGGCGCTGTACCGTCATGGCAACTGCTGCCTCACAATGTACCAACCAATCAGAGCTGAGCAGATCCGGTCCAGTGCTGATCTTTTAGCAGCTTTGTGAAAACGCTCTACAGAGCGGATGAATTAAAGACAGTTTTTCACGTCGCGACGTCACGCGTCGCGTGAAAACAGAGGCTTCTGAATGCGTAGGAACCCTGTGTAATTATACACACTGCAGTTGTAGCTGCTCGTAAGTAATGGCATCCCGTCCTCACCACCTACCTGTAATACTCCAGAACCGGTTGAGTCTGGTTTTCATACGCCTTCAGTCTGCGGCTCACTGTTACAGGCGTGTCGTCATCCCGCTGCGTCAACGGCTCACCAGTGACATCATCAAGACCCTGCGCACACACACACACACACACACACACACACACACACACACACACAATCAGCCATGATCCTTTAATCAACACTCACAGACCTACAGAGTCGTAGTCAAATACAAATAGTTTATTATTGATCATTTTTCTGCTTTTGTTCTCCAGATTGTGTCTGCGAGTGTGTGTGCACTTTTTAAGGTCGTGTGTGTGTTGTGTTCTGCAGTAACGGTTCGAGTCGACGCCCTCACGTCGATCCCACGCTTCTCTCCACACCCAGATCATCTCATATCAGTCTCCTGCACAAACCTGGCGTGAGTTCAGATCCTGAAATAGCTGCAACTTACAGACGACAGAAACGAGGTCGTCTGCAGCGAGCGGCCAGGACGCGCAAAAAACACGACAAAAACACGACAAAAACACGACAAAAACACTCAGTGAGACGCTTCCATTCGTTTCAGTCTCAGTGCACAGTGAACTCTGTCCCACAGCAGCTGTACTGAACTGCATTCCTCAGAGTTCATCATTTAATAAACAAAAACAGCAGCAGAAATATTTCCAAACTAATAATTATAACGGATTTCAATTTAATGTCATAAATCTTAATCACTTCCTCATTAACTTCCGAAATCTTCCACTAATTTATAGTGAGGATCAAAAATCTTTTTAATAAAAACTTTTTTAAAATAAACTCCCCACCCCACCCCACCCCACCCCCCGTGTACGACTGCATGTAAACTCATCAATAAAATCACTCGTTCATTTTAAAGCCACTTAATGCTCTCATGAATGACTATGAGGAGAGACGAACTTCCTGTCGCTTTAAAACGCAACAAACACACACACACACACACACACACACACACACACACACACACACACACACACACACACACACACACTTCAGCCTGCACTCTGACGCTATAAAACAGAGACGGTTGTTTCTCGAAGGTGACCTTCAAACCGACTCAGGAGCTCCGGCTCGGCCTCTCCCTCGTCACGTG
>MU551652.1:2516756-2529256 GCA_024362625.1 Silurus asotus
ACAGTGCAGAGAGAAACTCAGTGATATGGACAAGTGGCAAGGGCAAGTGGGTATGGTCAGTGGGTATGCTCAGTGGGTATGATCAGTGGGTATGGTCAGTGGGTATGATCAGTGGGTATGATCAGTGGGTATGGTCAGTGGGTATGGTCAGTGGGTATGGTCAGTGGGCATGGTCAGTGGGTATGGTCAGTGGGTATGATCAGTGGGTATGGTCAGTGGGTATGATCAGTGGGTATGGTCAGTGGGTATGGTCAGTGGGTATGGTCAGTGGGTATAATCAGTGGGTATGATCAGTGGGTATGATCACTGGGTATGGTCAGTGGGCACGGTCAGACTCAATGGGAACTTGATTCTTTACCACAATGAACAGAATCACCCCCAACTTTAACACCCCTCAGCACCTGACAAACTGCCCCCACCTACAAGAACCTCACAATCATGAATCTTGAGAGTTGAGAGGGTGAAATTAATTAATTCGATGAATTAAACAAACAAACCAAACATAAATAAACAGACAGACAGAAGGTGTTTGATCTTTTCTTTCTGGTTTCTGGAAGGAACATGTGGAATCCTCTGTTGGTCGAGGAGCATCCAAACCTTTCATCAGTGGAGCTTTAAACCGTTTATGAAGTGATGATGATGTTTTCACTGATTAATTGCTCAAAAGCTTGTAGGCACCTCATCAGGATCTCTCAGCACAGAGGTGTAAATTTGTCAGTGGAGTAACGTGTGGGAGTGAATAGATGAAGATGAAGAAGAAGAAGATGATGATGATGATGATGTAGAGACATTTTAAAGCACTGCAATGATCTTGTGACTAAACAACATTAATGCACTGAGTAAAAAATGAAAAACGAGTGAGAGCAGTAAAGCCAGGTGGAGGTGTGAGGTGTTACAGGATGTTAGTGTAGATATGGAGGTGAAGAAGGTCCTGAGGTGAAGCAGAGAGCATTAGAATGGTGTAAGGTCTCACACCTAAGTGTTTATTATCACCTTCTACCATGATCACTTCCCAGCAGTGAGGAGTTCAAGCTGTTCTTGATGTTTGCAGAGTGAAACTGACTGAAGAGGAAATAATTAAAGTTTATTTACAGCAGTGGATTTTATTAAATAAATAGTTATTAATAGATAATGAAGCTTTTGGAGGAACTCCTGCTGCTGGTTTACATTCTCACTCCTTATTTTCATCTCAATTTCTCATCAAATTCATCTTGTGCCTCGATACAAATTCACTGTAGAAGTTCTACCACACGCAGGAATCCTCCATGGAGATCAGTGAGATCATTAGGAAATGTGTTTAATCACTGTCTCACTCTGGATTGTGGATCTGCTCAGAGTTGATGATTGTTTTACGGAGCATGACGGTGGATTTTGACTGTGATTTTGTATTTCATCTTCACACAACACTTTTATAATCCAATACATTTTAGGATTAAATCTTTATAAACAATCATAAAGTCACAAATAAAGTGTGTCGTTTGGGTTCAGTGTTTAATAACACATACTCCTGGTATTTCAGCTGCACACACACACACACACACACACACACACACACACGTGAAGTGTACACACTGGTGTTTAAACTGGTAATTAGGTCCCTCAGTGGTGTGAAACACAATTATAGTGGAGATAAAATGAAATAGTGGTTTGAAGACGAGGGCTAAAAACAGTTGATATTTACTGAAGATAAACTCAGAGAAGATACAGGATGATGTGTGGAAGTAAAACAGTCAGTAAAAACAGCACATTCTGCACTTAATGACGTTCACGTTCACGTGATGTGTGGAATCTTTTCCTGGCTGTCAGTTTATTAATGTTTGGGTAGGTTTAGTGTAATGTTTCAGTTCTGTGGAAACTCTCAGGATTGTGTGAAGGTGTGTATCAGGTAAACGAGTCAAACTTTGCCTTTTAACATTGAAAATATGATTTAACATCAGGGGTCTGATATAATTGCATCCACAGGCTGGTAAGGGCCCCGGGGCCTTGAGTTTTACGCGTATGATTTAAGATGATCAACAACAGGTCTCGGTACACCATTCGGCCTCCAGGGGGCACTGTTACAGGGAAATAGTCAGCACTGAGGTTTATTATTCTGAAATATTTTAATCCTATTATACCATATCCATCCATCCATTCATCCATCCATCCATTCATCCATCCATCCATTCATCCATCCATCCATTCATCCATCCATCTATTTATTCAACCATTCATCCATTCATCCATGCATCCAACCATTCATCCATTTATCCATTCATCCATCCATCCATCCATCAAACCCTCCATCCATCCAACCATTTTCCATCCATTCATCTTTGCATCCATCCATCCATCCAGTTTCTTGACTTGAAAAGCTTTTTGACTTGACTTTATCCATGCATCTATCTATCTATCTATCTATCTATCTATCTATCTATCTATCTATCTATCTATCTATCTGTCTGTCTGTCTGTCTGTCTATCTATCTATCTATCTATCTATCTATCTATCTATCTATCTATCTGCCCATTTAGTCATTCACACTGCCTTTTGGTTATCCATCGATTCATCACTTATCTCTTCATCCAACCATCCATCCTTCCATTCATCCATTCCTCTAATCATCCATCCACCCACTCATTCATCCATGCATCCATTATGCCTTTTGTCCATCCATCTATCCATGCAGTTATCCATCCATACATACATCCCTCTGACCATCATTTATCTTTTCATCCATTGGTCCTTCTATTTATTCATCTATCTCTCCATTCATTCATCCTTCTATCTGTCCATACTAACTATTGTAGTGCTGTATTAATTTAAGAGTAACACATCAATTGTTTTTTTTCCTATTTATTTACATTTGATGCTTAAAAATGACTTTTATGTTGTTCAACATACAGACATGTTTACTTTTATAAAACTAAAGTAAAATTAAAAAAGTCCTCACAACAACAACAAGAAAATGGAGGCACAAAAAAAAAAGGTATTTTTCTACTTCCGGTATAAATAGATATGCAATTCCTCAATCTGTCCACAAGATGGCGGTGTCTGATCTGTCGAGATTAGATCACCGGTCTGTGGAACAGAAGGTTAGGATCCATGTTCAATACAACACAATAATTTCATAATTTATTATTAAAAACATGAAACTGTAACTACTTCGTCCTGATGACACGGTAAGTGACGGGTTTCAGGGCACGAGTGTTGGAGAAGATCCTCCTGCAGGTGTCCTATAGTGAAGATCCTCTGCGTAGGCCTCGTTTAAAAACTCAAAACCTGACCACATTATAACGTTTCATCATGAAGGTCATCTGATGATCTATAACAACAGTCTGGTTTTATTTGGTTTATAACATTCATGGCATATTTTACCCTCATGTTCCTGTTAGTCCGACGCTCTAACCGACTTCCTCCTTCCTTCCTCATTGACATTGTTCACGCACTTCCTGCTCGAAAACCAGAAACCAGATTCCGTCCTAATGAGAGATTTTCTTTCTGTCACCAAGCAGATTGTTAGAAATAAACAGACTCTGGATTACGTGTTCATCTCATAAATTTATCCCTGATAAGTGAGACAGAGGTAATGATGATGATGATGATGATGATGATGATGATCATGATGGAAAAGGTTTCTGAGAAAAGAGCCTGGAGAAGAACAAGCAGCTCTAGAGGGAACCCCCGTCCTCACCTTCTCTGGACGATGATATTACATATCATTTCTGCAATGAGAGCACATGGAATTCTGATCTTCTGAAAGGGTTTAAAGGGGCAATAAGGTAATTTCTGTAAACAGCAATACAAACGTACAGAAGACTGATTTCCACGTGTAGGTCGGTTTAGAACATGAGCTTTGTCCTACAGGTCGAGGAGAAAAACATGAACGTGTCCTACTATGTAGTAAATGATAGAATAGACCGGTTGTGAACCGCGTGGACGCTACGAGCCGGCGTGTTGATCTTATCGTGTTGGATTGGAGGAAACATTCCTGAGCAGGAATTCCAAGTTCTTTTCTTTGTTTTGGTTTTTTAATACGGATTAGGAAATTTCCGAGTGATGAGATTAGTCTGAATGTTGCAATCGCTCTTCAGTGTTCTCTCTGACGCCACGCCAGCCGAACTGCTCGACCTGTCTGATCTCAAACCGCTTCAAAAAACGTGTTTCTCAGCAGGACTGATGGGTTTCTCCTGACACACAGACCAGAGATGTTCTATAGATGTTACACAAGAGTCTTCTGAGCAAATGTACTGACCGCACCTTTAAAAAGGCCGTTATAGTTTTATGGTCTGATCTCTGGACCCAGGTGAGGATTTTAGCGTTATATAAGACTGTAAATCGCTCAGTCAGCGTTATTTCTGTCCCGTGCAGTCGCAGCACTTATCATCTCCACTCATATTCATCATTTATGAGGCTTCCTTGGACTTCACACACCTCGGGTTTTCAGGAGTGACGTCACAGAACGTGATGTCATAGCAGTGGAGTTAATGAGTCACGGAGGAGCAGCAATAACCTGCCTGCCGGTTTCACTACTTCACCCAGAGAGAGTACAGAACGTCCTGAGACACGTGATGAGACGTCACAGACAGAGTCATGAATTCTTTCTGAATTTTTACTTTTACAGCAACTCTGTAAATCAGATTACGTCTCTGAGAAATGATTTATTCTGAACTACAGTCGTTTACGAACCACATTTAATCCCTTCATCATCACTGCCGAGTCCAGACTGAAATATTCAACTTTTAAAAAACATCAAATTCACTATTACAGGTGGAAATAAACTGATAACGGAGCCCAGTTTCATTAAATCATTTGGGTTTTGTTTTATACAGAATCCTTAGAGTCTGATCAAATCTAACCAAACTGGAAATCCGAGCCTCAACCACAAGATTTCCGAGATAAATTTTAGAATGAATAATTCTTGCTATCAGATTCTTTTCCTCATTCTGATAAGAAATTGTATATGAGCTCAAATTAAAGTGGTGCATTTTCAAAGTTCTAAATAATTTTCTATTATTCAGTGTAAAATATGAAATGTAACTGTTTCCTGGTGTGTTTGTGTTTAATATATTTTACGGAGCTGTAAGCGGTGATCTATGAGTAATCTGATTGGCTGAAATCGGAGATGTTTTTAAACTAATCCCGTGATCATTAAAAATCTGTGCATCCCCAAATTTCAGGTGATTCACTTCAACCAGACATTTGGCTCCTGAGAATGTGGACGGAAGGTCATGGGTTCAAATCCCAGTAATGTCAAGCTGCCAGTCCTGGGCCCTTGAGCAAGGCCCTTAACCGTCTGTGCTCCAGGGGCACAGTGTCATATCTGAGCCTGCACTCTGACCCCAGCTCCCTAACATCTTTGGGATATGTGGAGAAAGGACTACTGAACGTCATTTCAGTTTAATTAAAAATACAACCAATCAAACACAAACCATGAACTACACCTAACTGATTGCACTAATTTCAGCTAAACAAGCTCCGCCCCCTTAGACTTGATTGACATGCCACATCCACATCATACTGTTATATATCTTGACATGTTTTAGAAAGTTACTGAGGGACATAATTTCCTGAGCAGTTCGAAACTAAACGTGTGTAGATTCTCGCACCAGCACGCAAAGGTCTATTTTACATAGTATGCAAATCCATCATGGCCGACCTAAGTGGGCGGGGCTAAGGTCTTTTCACCTTACACCCTGGAACAGGAAGCAGAGAGAAGAGCTGTTTATATGTCAGAAAAGACTGCATCCATCTGAGACGGAGTGAACGAGAGAGAGACAGACAGACAGACAGACACATAGATAGATAGATAGATAGATAGATAGATAGATAGATAGATAGATAGATAGATAGATAGATAGATAGCTTTCACCCATCACTCTGTATAACAACAAACATTTTAGCCCCACCTTTTATTTTTATTTTTTTTTATTTTAACCCCGCCCCATCACCAGGATATTAACTAGCCACGCCCTTATATCTGGATTTTATTTTAGCCCCACTTTTTTAGTAGGATATGTTTACTAGCCTCCCCTCCTTCTTCTTCTTCTTTTTCTTCTTCCGGCTTCTCCCATTAGGAGTCTCCACAGAGAATTATCCGTCTCCATCCCCCCCCTGTCCTCTACATCTGCCTCTTTCACACCAACTACCTGCATGTCTTCCCTCACCACATCCATGAACCTCCTCCTTGTTCTTCCTCTTTTCCTCCTTCCTGGTGTCTCCATCCTCAGCATTCTCCTACTGATATACCCCATGTTCCTCATCTGCACATGTCCAAACCATCTCAATCTCACCTCCCTCACCTTGTCTCCAAAACGTCCTACATGCGCTGTCCCTCTAATAAACTCATTTCTAATCCTGTCCATCGTCGTCACTCCCAACGAACATCTCAACATCTTCAGCTCTGCTACCTCCAGCTCCACCTCCTGTCTTTTACTAAATGCCACTGTCTCTAATCCATACAACATCTCAGGTCTCATCACATACTTCTCTGACACACCAGACTTCCTCATACAATACCACAACTCCTCTCTCCACCCTGTCCTACACTTTCTCTAAATACACAAATACACAATGCAGCTCCTTCTGATCTTCTCTATACTTCTCCATCAACATTCTCAAAGCAAATAATGCATCTGTGGTGCTCTTCCTCTGCATGAAACCATACTGTTGCTCACAGATGGTCACCTCTTCTCTCAGCCTGGCTTCACTACTCTTTCCCAGAACTTCATGGTGTCACTGATCAACTTTATTCCCCTGTAGTTACTGCAGGTCTGCACATCTCCATTATTCTTAAAGATCAGTACCAGCACACTCCTTCTCCATTCCTCAGGCATCTTCTCACCTTCCAAAATCCTGTTAAAGAATCTGGTTAAAATCTCCACTGCATCTCTCCAACAGCTCTACCTTTCTCCTCTTCATCATATCAGCTCCCTCTCTCCCTTTACCAGTGATAGAACCAACATTTAAAGTACCAACCTGAACTTCCACTCTCCTCCACTTCTCCTCCACTTCTCCTCCCCTCTCCTCCACTTCTCCTTCACTTCTCCTCCACTTCTCCTCCTCCACTTTTTCTCCACTCTCCTTCACTTCTCCTCCTCCACTTTTTCTCCACTCTCCTCCACTTCTCCTCCTCCACTCTCCTCCACTTCTCCTCCTCTACTCTCCTCCAATTTTCCTCCTCCACTCTCCTCCACTTCTCCTCCACTCTCCTCCACTTCTTCTCCACTTCTCCTCCACTCTCCTCCACTTCTTCTCCACTTCTCCTCCACTCTCTTACACTTCTCCTACACTTCTCCTCCATTTTCCTACACTTCTCCTACACTCTCCTACACTTCTCCTCCACTCTCTTACACTTCTCCTACACTTCTCCTCCACTCTCCTCCACATTATTCTCCACATCTCCTTCACTTCTTCTCCACTTCTCCTTTCCCTGCTGTCTCTGTAGACGTCTTCTTCCTCTTCTTCTCCTCCTTCAGACAACAGTAGCACAATTTACACCGGTACCCTGTTGGGTAATGATACCTGTGGTGGTTGTTGGTGACCCGGTTCTCCACCGATCCGGTATGAAGTTCTGATTCCTGATTTGATTTGGTACATGATTTACACTGGATGTCCTTCATAACACAGACCTCCACATTTACTCGGGTTTGGAAGCGACACTAAGAGTCACCTGACTTGTGTAACACTAATGACTGGGTTATACACACTCATCTCTACTATTTATCGGAATGCGTACATTGTAGCCCCGCCCCTTCAACAGGATATCGTATCAGTTTATGTTTTTAGTCCCGCCTCTTTATCCGGATATGGATCCTTCTAGCTCCGCCCACTCGATCTGCTCACAGAGGCAACGCACTCCTCAACATTTAAACACATACACACGCGCGCGCACGCACACACACACACACACACTCTCACAGACACACACAGACACACACACACACACACAGAGGCGCGCGCTGCCCGGTGGTGTCTGTGTACCATGGCCTGGCTGGAGCTCGCTATGCAGAGCTTCTCTATTTTTGGATTTATTTTATTTATTGTTCTGTGGCTCATGCATTTCATGTCCATCATCTACGTGTAAGTTTCTAATTCATTTATACATTATTATTAATATTCTGTGTGCTGTACCAGGTTTTATTTACACTATGCTAATCTCAGCTAACTCCATACATTCGGGTTTTTTCTACCGGATTCGATGTTTTTTCAGCCCTAATAATATTTTTTTTCCTCGTGTTTATTTTCGATAAAAGAATTGCTGCTTATTTCAGTCAGACTCGATGCTAATAACCTCCGCTTTCCGCTAGCTCCTGTGCTATTGCTAAGTCACCTCCTCAAATCTTCATATACAAACATTCCGGAAGTTAAAATAATCCGGAAACCTTCAAACTATTAAATTCACACTGTTAAAATTAGCATTCGAATAAAATTCGACCTTTTTTATTATTAAAATTCAGGTGTGTTACTGATTCATCAGTATATAAATATATAAATGTGTATATTCCTCGTGTTTAATCACAGGGGAAAAGCCCGTTTCCGGTCAGACCGCCCCGAAATCGCCTCAGATTTAATATAAAGTGTTTATTTGTCAGAAATTATGGTTTAAAACTCATCAAAATATTTCTGATGATCAGAGATTTAACTCCCAACAGCTACAGCACGTCACCCTTTCCAGGGGTGTCACGGTTCTGTCGGTGTGTTCCGGTGATTCCGCGATATCAGGGGTGATCACGGTTCTGTTGTGTTCCGGTGATTCCGCGATATCAGGGGTGATCACGGTTCTGTTGTGTTCCGGTGATTCCGCGGTATCAGGGGTGATCACGGTTCTGTCGGTGTGTTCTGGTGATTCCGCGATATCAGGGGTGATCACGGTTCTGTCGGTGTGTTCTGGTGATTCCGCGGTATCAGGGGTGATCACGGTTCTGTCGGTGTGTTCCGGTGATTCCGCGATATCAGGGGTGATCACGGTTCTGTCGGTGTGTTCCGGTGATTCCGCGGTATCAGGGGTGATCACGGTTCTGTCGGTGTGTTCCGGTGATTCCGCGGTATCAGGGGTGATCACGGTTCTGACGGATTTACATGAAAGCCAAATTTAGGTCTAATTGTATGGGAGAAGTTTATTATTGTGTTTGAGTTGTTTGTTATAAAGGTGTGTGTGTGTGTGTGTGTGTGTGTGTGTGTGTGTGTTATGGACCTGTATTACCACAAACACAGCTGCTCCATTCGTTCTGACTCAATGCATTAAAATACCCTGTATTATAGTAACAGTTTTGTTTGTTGGTTTGTTTATAAAAGGGTTTTACAGTAATATATTCTGATGGATGGTCTAAAATGAAACATACGAGATCACACGTTTCCACTTACTGATACTCTGTCATGAGGAAGAGTTTAAAACACCATCTCGGTCTCTGTTTCTCTCTGTCTCTGTGTGTCTCTCCTGTCTTTGTTTCTCTGTGTGTGTCCCTGTCTGTCTCTGTGTGTCTCTGTCTCTTTGTCTCTCTCTGTGTGTCTGTCTGTGTGTGTCTCTCTGTTTCTCTCTGTGTCTGTGTGTCTCTCTATGTTTCTCTCTGTGTCTCTCTTTGTGTGTCTCTGTGTGTCTGTCTTTGTGTCTCTCTCTGTGTCTGTGTGTGTGTGTCTCTCTCTGTGTCTGTGTGTGTGTCTCTCTCTGTGTCTGTGTGTGTGTGTCTCTCTCTGTGTCTGTGTGTGTGTGTGTCTCTCTCTGTGTCTGTGTGTGTGTGTGTCTCTCTCTGTGTCTGTGTGTGTCTGTCTCTCTCTGTGTCTGTGTGTGTCTGTCTCTCTCTGTGTGTCTGTCTCTCTCTGTGTGTCTGTCTCTCTCTCTGTGTGTGTCTCTCTCTGTGTCTGTGTGTGTCTGTCTCTGTGTCTGTGTGTCTCTCTCTGTGTCTTTGTGTCTCTCTCTGTGTCTGTCTGTCTTTGTCTCTCTCTGTGTCTGTCTGTCTTTGTCTCTCTCTCTGTGTCTGTCTGTCTTTGTCTTTCTCTCTGTGTCTGTCTGTCTTTGTCTCTCTCTCTGTGTCTGTCTGTCTTTGTCTCTCTCTCTGCGTCTGTCTGTCTTTGTCTCTCTCTCTGTGTCTCTGTCTTTGTGTCTCTCTCTGTGTCTGTGTGTGTCTCTCTCTGTGTCTGTGTGTGTGTGTCTCTCTCTGTGTCTGTGTGTGTGTCTCTCTCTGTGTCTGTGTGTGTGTCTCTCTCTGTGTCTGTGTGTGTCTCTGTCTCTGTGTGTGTGTCTGTGTGTGTCTCTGTCTCTGTGTCTGTGTGTTTCTCTCTGTGTCTGTGTGTGTCTCTATATGTCTCTTTCTGTCTCAGTGTCTCTGTGTGTGTGTGTGTGTGTGTGTGTGTGTGTGTGTGTGTGTGTGTATGTATATATGTGTCTCTCTCTATGTCTCTCTCTGTCTCAGTGTCTGTGTGAGATTTTATGGACATTATGTTCAGGCCTGAAAGTATACAGACGATCACGGTGAGAAAAATGCCGTTTAGTTGTCATGGTGTTTTTTTATCTTCAACCCGCAACAGTGTTGGAGAAACGATTATCTCAACAATCACATTTTTATGGTTAAATGCAAGTCACCCTGATTCATTTTATTTTTTCGGATGTCATCATCTTTACTTACCCAGATAACATCCTGTCATACTTCAGGGTTGTGTTAGATTGGACTGGGTTCGATTAGATTCATTTAATGAAAGGTTTGTTGTTGTCATGGAAACATTGTGAAATCCCATCAGAATTCCAGACTTTTTATGTTAATCTTCACGATCCAGTCACAAGATTCTTCATGTCCCCCTGCTCTCTGTGTGTGTGTGTGAGAGTGTGTGTGTGAGAGTGTGTGTGTGAGAGTGTGTGTGTGAGAGTGTGTGTGTGAGAGTGTGTGTGTGAGAGTGTTTGTGTGAGTGTGTGTGAGAGTGTGTGTGTGAGAGAGAGAGAGTGTGTGTGTGAGAGAGAGAGAGAGAGAGAGAGAGAGAATTCAGCTTTTCAGAACCCTAGTCTTGATTCTCCCTGTGCTTCTTGTTTGAGGAGTTGTGACTGAGTGTATGGTGGAGGGTCTCTGAGGAGTTGTGAGTGAGTGTATGGTGGAGGTTCTCTGAGGAGTTGTGACTGAGTGTATGGTGGAGGGTCTCTGAGGAGTTGTGACTGAGTGTATGGTGGAGGGTCTCTGAGGAGTTGTGAGTGAGTGTATGGTGGAGGGTCTCTGAGGAGTTGTGAGTGAGTGTATGGTGGAGGGTCTCTGAGGAGTTGTGAGTGAGTGTATGGTGGAGGGTCTCTGAGCTTTACTAGGACTCCCGAATGAGAGATTTATTTGGTGGGCGAATGTTTTCTACGTATCGTTTCAGGTTTGTTTGTTTGTTCTACGTGAAACTGATCCAAACCCTGGACCTGAACAATTTCTCCCCTTTCGAGAGCTCTGTCTGATAGAGAAATACAGACTGATACACACACACACACACACACACACACACACACACACACACACACTCTCCTCTCAGACGATTTGTTTTTGTTTCCAATTTGTTAATTTCACATTTCAAATACAAAAACACTCCAAATCTCACACAAGACACACAGAAGTGTAAAACGTGCCGTGTTTCTGTTCGGGTTTTTGATCAGACTGATGTGAGGGGACTTTCCGTGTTTTATTCTCGTGACGCCTCGCAATCTGATTCCATATTTAGTTTTTAGTTTGGGTTTTAATTAGGAGATATTTTCCCCTGAGATAAAGTACTGAAATAGTTTTTAATGTTTTACAAAATAATAATAAAATAAGAAGTTGAGACTCGTTTATAAAAACATTTGAATCAACATGAAGGTAAAGAAAAATATATTCTTTACCTTCATGTTGATTTAAATGTTTTTATAAACGTCGCAACATGTCCATAAAATATCCTTTTTATTATAAACCGTGTGCTTTTTTAAGAGATTTTTTATATTTTATTTGTTTTGAATAAAAATATCACACACTGAATAAAAGCAGCAGTTGATACCAAATTTTTTTCATAGTTCATTTTATTTATTTTTCCCTTTTGATTTGTTGCTATTAAAAATATATACATTATTTATTGTATTATTTAATAATTCAGTTATTTTATATAATTTTTTTATAATAAATATACATTTTGTATGATTTAATCTTCTTTTTATTTGTTTTAAAGAAGGGAAATTGAAAGGGTGTAAACAGTGAAACATCTGTTTTCATGTAATAAATAAACGTTGTTGTTGTTGTTGGGAAAGATTTGAGGTTGTTCCCTGGAAAGGGTGAGCAGGAAGTGTGTGTGAACATCAATGACCACAATCTGATCAAACTACCGAGTCTGAGGGTCTCTGGTTTAAAGCACAAGTTTTGGATAGATCAAATGACATGGTTTGGAAAGTTCAGATTTGTGGGCTTGGATTGTATGATGTAAAGAGATCAGACTACTGGAGAGATCTGAAAGGTGTGGTCTGGTTTGGTTTAAATGCTTTGTAGAGATCAGATTTGTTTTGGAATAATCAGATTATTTGGGTTTAGGTCACC
>MU551652.1:2531756-2554256 GCA_024362625.1 Silurus asotus
GTTCCTCATAGACCCTGTGGTGTGGGTGAGAGGATCATCACCACACCTGGTCAGGATTGAGAAGATCATCACCCCACTGTTGCTCTGTATCCATGTTATTGTTTCAGTATTTAATCTCCAACACACTCCTGCGTTCGGTTTCTAAGTCATTAAACCCGCCTTAGAGACACGCTGCACCAGCATGAACCTGTGGAGACTCTCACACCAGCATGAACCTGTGGAGACTCTCACACCAGCATGAACCTGTGGAGACTCTCACACCAGCATGAACCTGATGAGGGCTTGTGGGTCCCAGGTCACCTTAGAAGGTTACCAAATCATCAGGTCACGCCGTTTCTCTAAAATAAGATTTGGTTAATCCCCTCCCCCGTCCCTGCCGTGCCGTGAACTCACCTCTTGTTGGCCACTAGGGGGCGTGTAGTGTATCTCAGGTTATGTGTTGTTGGGTTTTTGTGTTCCTTTAGTCCACACACTGGTTTATGCTTCATTGAAAAGTTAATGGATGGATGAAATAACGAATGGAGAGTCACTGGATGTGTGGATTATTGAATGGACTGATAAATAGAGGGACAGATGTACAGATGATTAGAGAAATCTAAGGTTGGATGGATGGATGGATGGATGGATGTGTAGATAAGCAGCTGGATGTATTGAGTGAATGAGTAGGTAAGTGGAGAAAAGGTGTGGATGTGGATGGATGTATCAGTAGATGGATTGTTGTTCTGATGTAGAGGTAGTGTTGTGTGTTTGGTCTGTACGGTGTTCGTGGTGATCTCGTGTAACACCACACTGAGTGTCTGATTCTGAAACCAGAAACACTGATAACATTTAACACTGAGTAAAAAAAAAAATACAAACGAGAGTCACACACTCGTCTCTCAGTTCCCTCTGCAAAATACTTCTTATCAACGTGTGTGTGTGTGTGTGTGTGTGTGTGTGCGCGCGCCTTCCGTTCACACAAGCTCCCACACATACTGCCTCCCCTTCCTCTTTCTGTGTGTGTGTGTGTGGAAAGAGAGAAAGAGAGATTGGAGCATGTATTAGGTTTGTTTTTCTTTCTCTCTCTTTCTCAGCAGAACAGAACAAAAAGAAAAGCAGAAACGCAGCTCTGATCTGTGCAAAGAGGAAAACTTCTGTTCCTAACATGAACATGTTCCTCACTCTTCTACTTCCTGTTACTACAATAAAAATAATAATAAATACAAATGTAGTTTTGCAGTAAGGTGTGTGTGTGTGTGTGTGTGTGTGTGTGTGTGTGTGTGTGTGTGTGTGTGGTTAGTTTTGTAATCGAAGCATTCTAACTATTAGTTCATTAATTAATGGAGTAATCGGATAAGATCTGTGTTTCCTGTCCAGCACGCTCCAGAGTTTAGCGGGTGGTGCATCAGTGACAATGGTCCGTGGGGAAACACACTGCTCCGTGTGTAGTTAAATGCACTAAATGAAGCATCAAGACAAATAATTTATGAATGATGAATTTTTGTAATCGAGTTCCTGGAGGACTCGTTAAAGCCCTGCTGTGTTTTTAGAAAGTTTGTTGATAGAATTCTGCTGACTCAGCTTCACCTCCACTTCCCATGTCCTTCACAATGTCCACTCAGCACTCGGATGACTAACGTGTGCGTCGCTTTATTAATACAGCGCTCACTTTCAGCAGCTCTTGTTTCTGATGGAGTGACATGAACAGTTGATTTATTTTGAACAGGACTTGTATTTGACTCAGGACTGTATCTCAGGCATGTTTCCACTGCTCCTCTTTTACATCATAGGATTTGCATAAAACACCACAACAAGGCGAGACACATTCACATCGGCCCTGTGTCTCACTGTGAAGCCTTTACACTGGATTCCTTTAACTGTGTGTGTGGGGAAGGTGGGGAACTGGACTCTGTGTGTGTGTGTGTGTGTGTTGTAAATGCAAAACTAATGAGAGATTTGCAGCCCAGATCTTGACGCGTGTGTGTGCAGTTGTGTGGGCAACAACACATCCAGCCGTGTGTGTGTGTGTGTGTGTGTGTGTGTGTGTTCTCCAGTTGTGATCCACTGCTGTAGTTGTGAAGACCTGCTTTTATAAACATGTACAGTATATTTATGAATTTAGTTGTGAATGTTATTGAGGCTTAATTTATTCTCCTGCTGGATTCACTTCCTCTCGTCTGTCTGCAGGGACACGCCGTCATCACTGCTTTTATTTTATTACCTCTTTTTAAAGTCCTGTGTTTCTGTTTTCTTCTTTTTTTTCATAGACGTCTCTGTATTTCTGTGTTTAGGAGGAAAAACATATCTTCTGAACTGCACCAGGGAAACATTCATTAAAGCTTTACCACACCACCAGTCTGCTGTAGGATCTTCTGTTCTTAACGGGTTCCACTTCGTGCACGAAGGGTTCTTGTGGTTTTTAAGGTTCTGATGGTTCTTAACACCCTTTTTGGGGACTAAAGGGTTCTTAGTGCTCTTAAAGGGTTATTTTGTGACTACAGGTGAACAGAAGGGTTCTTCTAAGGACTGATGGTTCTTATCATCCTACACAGGTCCTACAGGGGGGGGGGTTAATGTTTCCTTGGGCCCTAAATGGATTCTGCATGTGGGGGGGCCGAGGGTTCCATTGGTTCTTAAAAGGTTCTGAGGACTACTTGGTGGACCAAAAAGTTCCTATGCTCCTTTAAGGGTTAACTCTGAGATTGTGTGCTGATGCATATCTGTGATTCTTGTGGAATCGTGTGTGTGTGTGTGTGTGTGTGTGTGTGACAGAAGGCTGACAAATCTGATCTCACTAAACCTGCTACTAAAAACATCATTACCTTCTCTAAAGGGGGCACAAACTTTTGCACTCCACTACATGCACAGTGATTACACACAAGACTCCTGGGACATTTGGGTGTACATACTTTTGCACATTCATTCCCCTGTTCTGTGTCCTGTGAATTCACACTGTTGGACATCGTGATCACATTAAATGTAACCAGAAACGGCTAAAGTATTCCAGACACGTCCAGATCTACAGTCTCCTCCAGAAGATCTGGAACACCACAGTTAGTTTGAGATGAAGCTGAAAGAGATGATAGATCAGGAAATATCACGAATATCAGACCATGTGAGTGTCAGGTGTTTCCTGAGTCTCATGGTTGAAACGGTCCACTGTGAAGACCAGAGAGCCGTCTATGGGAGAAAAGCTGAGAAAACAGAGAACCTACTGATGTTCTAACAACCAGACATGGAACAGATCACCTGAAGACAAACCTTGTGAGACCTGTAAAGAAAAAAATACAAAAACAAAGTCACATCAGCAACGACTTCCGCAGGTGAAGATCTCTCCATACAAACCTCTCCTCAGCGGTGAGAACCAGAAGACCAGACTGGAACCCACAGATGTTCATCAAAGGTTCTGGACTGACATGAACTTAAACCAAACTTATAGAAAGTGTGAGGAAAGAAAGGATCTGCTCAGGATCCAAAACCCCATGGAGAAGCACAGTGGAGGTTTCATCACCGCTTGGGTAGAAGTGCATGTGATCTGATCAGGAGGAACTTCTTCATGATGCAGCAAGACGATGAGCCCAAACACACCAAAGCTATTATGTAACCTTCTAGGCTCTAGTTATCTCAGCACCTTCCTCCATGCCACCCTACCCTGCCATGTTATCAGTCCAAAAGTATTGGGACACGATTTCTCCAGCCATACGAGGCTCTTCCTCGAAGTTGGAGACACACAGTTGTATCAGACGTCTTTGGATGCAGGAGCATGAAATTTTGCCTTCACTTGAACTAGGAAACCCAAACCTGTTTCAGCGTGGCACTGCCCCACAAAGCCACCTTCATGAAGACTGGTTCCATGGGTTGGAGTGAAAGATCTCCTGCTATAGAGTTCCAACCCTATTGAACACCTTTTGAGATGAATGTGAATTCTGACTGCACCCCAGGAACCTCCTCACCTTCTCACCTACATCACTACTGACTTTACTAACACACTTGTAGCTGAACGAATCCTAACATAATGTAGTGGAACATCTTCCCAGAAGAGTGGAGCTCATTATAGTTGCACTCCAACATCACTGGTCCTCCAGCTGGATAAAGACGAAAAGATTTCGGAGAAATGTCCTGCTCTCTGTTCGCTCTCACTCTCGCTTCAAAGCGTCGTCTCTTCTCTCATCATCATCGTCATCATCATCATCATCAGCAGCAGATATGAAGAAGTTGATTATGTGGTCAAGAGGAAAAAAAAGACAAGATGCCACTAAAGGTCATGAATCGCCATGACAACACACTGCAGCAGGGAACGGGCTCTTTCTGTCTCCGGGGCTAAATTTAACACACACACACACACACACACACACACACACACACACACACACACACACACACACAGAGCATTTCTACTCTTCTGCAGAGTTTCGTTTCCTCTCATTACTCGCCATAGTTTACTGCAGGAACACTTTTTAATGAAGGGAATAAATCAACACCTCTAACACTGACCAATCACAGCACAGATCACGGCACTGTGGTGTGTGTTTTATTAAACACGTGTCCAGAGCGATTTCAAGGAGTCGTGAAATCAAGACCCAGGAGAACTCCAGTGTGACATCCATGTGCTGTAATTACTCTTATCTCCAGCCTGGTCAGTGGTTCTGTTACACTGCACTCACTGTTTAAACACACACACACACACACACACACACACACACACACACTTATCACAGGCGTGCAGATTGAAGCAGAGCTTCCAGGACACGGCTCTCGTTTCAGACACTGTTCTCCAGAATCCACACCTGAGTTCATTAGCGGTGGTGTATCACTGACACAGAGCTGTGACTTCAGCACCACTTCACTACTTTCACAGCCCAGAGGAGGAACTCTGTGGAATGACCAGCAGGGGAAAAGAAAAACGACGGGGGCAAATACTTATGCACCAACAATATGGACTCACAAAAATAAACGTGTTTCCATTTTCTATCTGTAAAACTTTAATAATACAATACAGACATCAGTCACTGCTCTGAGAGAACCTCAGAGTAGAACAGTTCCATCTCAGAACCCTCAAAGAACCCTTTAATATGAAGACGTGTTCAGTTCAAACTTCAAAAAAGAAACATGTTGCTACGGAAACCGCTTCTGTTCCAGGGTTCAAACTGGAACCAGTACAGGTTCTCCATAGGGGCGAACAGAACCTCTGTGAAGTAACTGTAGAATCAGTATCTAGAACCTTTAAGCCTCCTGCTTTTTAGTTCTCTTTATGGTTCTCTCTTTTATATCTCTTTTTATTATCATTAAAGATCCTCTAAGTACTGAAAGAGTTCCTCTAAAAAACCTTACAGAACATTTATAATATTATAGTACTGGAACATTTGACTGGATTTGGGGTAACAATGTTAAAACCTTCTTTGTTGAAAGTTCTCCATGAAACCATCCTTCTGAGGAACAAACAGAACCTTATCTGTAAGCATGTGTAGTAACTGCTCCTCATATCCAGTGTGGTGAGGATGGAGGATGATCTGCACATGATCAGATCCACAACACTCGGGGAGGTCATGTGACCTGCAGCTCGCTCTCACTGCTATGTGACTGAAGCAGGAATCTCAGGAATCTCAGCAGCACCTGCTAATCTCTTCCTCCTGCAAGATCTTCCCCCAGAGATGGAGACTTTTTCAAACCAGAAAGATCTAAACTATTACTCTTCCAATTAATAGAAGCAGATTAGATCAGATCTGCTCCAGATCAGACTGCATCATCTCATTTTTAGTAAAGTAAAGCATTGTACTTTTTATCCGGTTATTGTTACGTTTGAAGGTTCGAGCTTCTATAATGTTAAAGAGAACAGAAACCATGAACACTGAAACCGACACTGGAGACTCATATCACAAGATAGATTGCGTGCTGTACGCGTTCCCAGTGAACGAGCTGTCGCCATAGAAACAATAACATATAAAGCAATTTAGATCAACCTGAACTGAAAAGCTGCTGTTCTAGAGAACTGATCACCACCATCTGACCAATCAGAGAGCACGATTTTCACTTCAGAGCTTCCAATCATTTTTCACCCAGCTGTGAAATCTCTTTTCATCTGCTGACTTGTTTGATCCTAAATGCAGAATGTGTGTGTGTGTGCGTGCGTGCGTGCGTGCGTGTGTGTGTGTGTGTGTGTGTGTGTGTGTTTGTGTGTGTGTGTGTGCGTGCGTGTGCGTGTGCGTGTGTGTTTCACTGGGACTGTGAAGATGTGTCTAATGAGACAGATGGTGAGACAAAGCAGGCTACAGACTGGAATATTATCTGGGTGTGACTTCATCAACACACTGACTGCACTGTAGTCTTCTGCTCACACACACACACACACACACACACACACACACACACACACACACACACACACACACACACACACACACATTAGAATGTGTAATTTTTGTAATTCCTGGTGATAAATACTGAGAGGAAGTTGATAAGTTGAGGGGCGATATGTACAAGTGTGTGTGTGTGTGTGTGTGTGTGTGTGTGTGTGTGTGTGTGCGTGTAGCTCCCTTTGCGGTGTGTCATCTCAGGTCTTGTGTTTTTTGGGGACTGAATTTTTGTAACCCAAATAATTTTAGAACAGAATTTTGTTCTAAATAAATATTTAATTAAATTTATCTAGAAATTCTAGAAATAATTTTAATCTTTTAAAATGCACTTCATTAGGAAAAAAAAAAAAAAAAAACATGGCTCATGGTTTATTAAATGTATTATTAAAGTATTAAAGTAAATGTTAATTTAAACTAAAAATATATATATAAATCTATAAATATTTTATTAAGAAATATTTATATTATAATCCATTTTTACATTACAAAAATTATATCATCTGACTTTTAGTAGAGAATTGTATTATAATTAATTTAAAATGTATTGTTGTTATTTTAATTATTATTATATATTTTTTTTTTTTTTACAAAAAATATAATTATTTTATTTAAAGAAATAATAATTTCTAATCCCAATCCAGCATGTGGAATTGTACATATATATTTGTAAATAAATTCCTTGTAAGCGTAAACACACTGAGCAATAAAGCACTTTCTGATTCTGATGTATTTCATATCACTGAATAAACAGAGGAAATATAATCTCATTCAGATCTAATCTAATCTAATCTAATCTAATCTAATCCAAATCCCTCACATAATATTTTATAGATTTACAGGAACAGTGAATAAATAAATACAATGATTTTTGTAGTAAAAGTCTGGGAGGAAGTGGGGGAGGAAAGAGCTGTGAAGGTCATGTGATGGTCACTTGAGATCAGGAGCACAATGGAGTGTTTCAGGATGGAGTTCAGCGCTGAAGAACCTCTGGGGGATTTACTGGAGAAGACGTGAAGGAGCTGTGAATGTGTGCAGTGATGGAGGGATGAGACGAGTTCTGTAATGGAACAGACGAAGGGAACCTACAGAGGGTCGAGGGAAATGAACAGATGGACAGGTGGACGAGGGGAACAGTCAGACAGACGAGGGGAACGAGTGAAGGAAAGGGAGTCCATCAGCAGCTGTTGGAGTCTCCTCTGTAGAGTCCTCTGGAGCAGTTTGGTGTCTCTGAGGTCATAAACAATGTGGAATTGAAAGTGCTGATGCAGCATCTAATCTCCTGCCCATAACACAGCATCACTTTCTCCTTTAAACGACTCTTAAACCATCAGCCTGAAAGAAAAATAGTGGTGGTTTTTACATGTTTAGTGAGTGTTATTTGACTTTTCTATGATTTTTCTTTACTTAAACATGAATAAGATCCTACTGAATTTTACACTTTTTAATGTATTTTGTTCACAGTGACTTAAAGAGAGAGAGAAGAGGAGAAAAGTGAGACCGGAGAGGAAACGAGTGTTTACAGCTGCTATAATGCTGTGAGGAAACGGAATCACTCAGGATCGCATTGTTATAGGAAAATTATCTTTCAAAATTATTTCCTAAAAAACCCATCCCTCAATGATGCTTATCTGATTCTGAATTCTTTTTAACTCCTCCACTTCCTGTCTCCACTTCCTGTCTCCAGCTCCTGTCCCGTCCCACTGATCTGTACAAATTTCTTCTCTGACTCAGTCCATCATGACAATGTCTGTCCTCCTAAAACCGTATGTTTTATATCCTGATTGTATTTTTTAAAGTTCAGAAACCCAAAGAAGATCAGCTCAGATACGATCACAAGAATGCACACATCACTAATAGGTGGCAGAGGTCAGTAGCTTATAGTGGACCAGGAATGACATTATTTTCCGGCCTGCATGCCGATAAGAGCAGAGTGCAGTGTTTAATAATAAATACTACTATTAATAAGCCTAATTATTTATGAATAATAGATTTATATTTGATAAATATGGCGTTTATAGACGCTTTGTTGAACGGCAGTATGTTGCAGTCAATAAAAAGGTGTTATTTATACAGAAAGCTGTTTATACCATCAGCATGAAATAGTTTTTATTGTCTTTTTAAGTTGATTATTAATAAATTATTAATAATATGGTGCTCGGTGTCTGAAAATCTGCAGCTATGAATCAGCGCCATCTAGCGGCCATCAGTATACACTAGAATCAGTTATTACCACGTGACCAAAAAGCACCTTTTTTATAGCAAACACACACACACACACACACACACACACACACACACACACACACACACACACACCGTTTTTTTATGCAAGATGTGTAAAACCACAGGAAATTTACTATAATGTAACAAAGGGCATTCCCAAATTGTGTGTGTGTGTGTGTGTGTGTGTGTGTGTGTGTGTGTGTGTGTGTGTGTGTGTGTGTGTTTATTGAGACACAGCTCTGTGTCAATCAACAAAGTCAGAATAATGAAACAATCCACACAGATTTACAAATTTACACCTAGAAGTAATTGAGCATCTCCAGTCCATCGAGCTTCATGTTTTTGAGAAGTTGAAGGAAATCGAGGCCCAGTGGAGCTCAGGGACTTTAAAAATCTTTATTCTATAAATTATGTTGAAGGTACTATTGATTATGGGTGAACTTACAGGGTTTCTTGCCAGTTCTCCAGACAGTAAATTATTTCAGCTACAAAGAACTCTCTTAGAGTTCATGTTCCCAACTTGGTCCTGGAGAAGCCCCTGTCCTCCATACTTCCTGTTTTTAACTACATGTACACTACACTCTCTCAGATCTTCCAGCACTGCTCATCTGGTTCCACCATCCCTCATGGTATAACTAAAGACCTTCAACAAGAATCTGTCTTCTGCCACCAAGGTGATGGAATAAACCTCTTCTGGATGTCTCAAACAAAAGACCCAAAAGTTTTCCTGAAGTTTTTAATTAGCAAATGTTTTTTTATCGGCTGATGTTTCTTTTAGTCTTAGACATAGTGATGAATTCATTTATTGATTAATAAGATGTTCTACAGCACTTGGGATCCTCAAGAGTTCCTTGGACTCACAACTTTAAAAATGCATTCAATGAACCATCTGAATGTTCTAGGTGGAACTATTTAGATTTTTAGATGTACTGCTGAACGTTTTATTCCGAATTGCATTGCATTCAGGTTGAGCTTTGTGCTATGGAGAATACCTCAGGAAATAATCTCATCAGTTTCAGAAATCAGAGCAGAACAGAGCAGGATGAGGACCACACACTGACACTTGGATGGTCATGTAGTAGTTGATGCGTTTTGCCAGCAGAAGAGAACAGAGCACGAGCAGGAAGTGTTGGAGGGATTCTGTGGGAATTTGTGGAATTTTATCGTAATCAAGTGTCAAACTACAAATATCTCAGAAATTTAAGAAATGTTTATTGGTCTACATTTTTTAAGTTGTAAAGTTTGGTGTGAATAAATTAGTAAACTTTTAGAATGTAAAGTGATGAAAGTATACGATCTGAAAAGTTTGTAAAAAGTGCAGAAATACCAAAACTGTACATTTATAAAATAGACATCAGGTACAGATGTGCTAGATTTAAAATGTGTGCTATACAGATGTTAGATTAAAAAAATACTATACAGATGTGTTAGACTTAAAAATGTTACTATACTAAAATTGTGCCAGTTCCTAAATGTAAAATCGATCAATTGTGTAAAGATTAAAATGTAAAATTAGTCATTAATCATAAAAAAGCGCGGTTGTGAAACTGGCAGTTGCGTGTATTTGCAGATTTCCCCCAATCACGAGCCGTATATAAGTGACGTCAGCTAAACAAACCAATCAGATCTCCCCGTTGGAGGTGGCGCGCGTGCAGGCCGGTAATAACGGCGCGTTCTGAGCTCATGACGATGTCGGAAGATCAAAAGAAATCCCGGTAAATAAATAATGTGTAATGAATGTCTTTCTTTATGCAGAAGAGCAGAAACATGGAGGTGCTGAGGGACAGTTCAGATCTTCAGATGATCAGACAGTGGATAAGATAATAAAATAAAGCACTGGGGTGGAAATGTTCCCTCATTACTAAATACACAATTGTTCTGTTTTATGTTTCAAATATTAATTTCTTAATTTTAGGGTGAAAAAAGTGGAAGAGGGATTTTTTATTAAACACAGAAAAATACAGTAATAATAATAATAATAATAATAATAATTTGAGATTATGACCAGTGTTAATGATCCACATTCGATTAATTCTGGCAGAAAAAAAACACTCGGCAGTAAAGTGAGCGCTCAGTGGCCTGCAAATTAAATTGTGATGATTAGATTAGATTAGATGAGATTAGATGAGATGAGAAGTGAATGTGTGTTAGAGCAGGAGGAACCTGTGCAGGTGGTAGTAAAGGTGTGGTGTGGAACAGAACCGAGGGAAAAGAACCGGTAGAACTTCGGTTTCACTCTGATACCACTGAGCACAGAGCAGAAATGAGATGAGGGTCAGAAAAACAGATACAAACCCAGAATCTCCACATTAAAGTGTCAGAAACAGTCATAATGACTATAAATCTGACCGGTTAATGGACAGAAGAAAGATATGAGAGAGAGAGAGAGAGAGAGAGAGAGAGAGAGAGAGAGAGAGAGAGAGAGAGAGAGAGAGAGAGAGAGAGAAAGAAAGAAGGATGGTCCTGGAGGCATCTTCATGTCTGTAGGATCAGGAACATTAAAGGTTCCCAGGAGGAAAAGCAGGAAGAAACAGAGGACTGAGGGAAGTACAGGTGTCATGACATTTATTCGAGGCATGCTACAATTAAAGTTAATTATGAAGAAAAATCAGCAGAGACTCGGAGTAATAATAATAATAATAATAATAATAATAGCTGTAACTCTAGTTATGATTATGCATAATAGATAAGCAATAAAAAGAAAAAATCCTACAAAAACACAAAAATAAAATCCGAAACCACCACATGCACAGCAAAAAATTAGAAAATATGTTTCTTTAATAGTTTAATCTTCTATTTGCATTTTTATTACATCAAACCCAAACCCCTCCTCTCATCTCTCCATCATTTCCACACAAACGGCACATAAACGACTTGTACAAATAAAAAGCGGGTCCTGCTGCCATATCAAAATACAGAAGACAAAAAACATGTGGAATTTTCATAAATATATAAAAAACCAGTTCATATCAACTGATGTGTTGAAACTTGTTCCCAGAAACCATTAGATTTTTGTTGATTTTTCTTCTTCTTTTTTTTCGGCCAGGTTTAAACAGAAATAAAGAAAAAGGGAGCACATATTTACAAGCACTTGTTTGTTTTGGTAGTGGAACATTCATATGAATGTTTATAGGCGTTTATAAACACGGGCTTTTCAAGGCGAGCTGAAGGTCATGAGGTCGGACGCAGACACTTCCTGTATGTGCGTCGTGCCTGAGTTGAGCTTTTTCTTTTCTTTTCTCTTTTTTTTATGTCTCTCCCTTTTAATGCAAATCACCTTAAAATTTCAGCACGATAAAAATGTAGCCCAGATCACGTGAAGACCAAAAAAAGGTAAAAAAAAAATAATAAATTTGGAGGAAAAAAAAAATCGATGTTTTGCAAAAACAACAAAATAATTCGTGCTACTATATGAGGCTCATTATTTATGTTAATTGATATTCCGCTAACGAGGCCCCGCCTACTGCAGCAAAAAAAAGCAAAAAAAGCTGAGGTTTTGTAATAAAAGCACAAAAACCCGTAACTTTAATTATTTATTTAAAAAAAAAAAAATCCTCATGGCATTTCAGAGTCCAATTCGAGTCGGATTCCTTTGGTTATAATAAAGCTTTTAGAATTAACATTAGTGTAAGAATGAGATGAAAATTAATTCATTTATGCTTCTATGTTTGTAAAATCTCAACTGATTTAAGAGTAAATTTGATGACGAAATGACGCCTAGAGGTCAAATGAAGGACAATAATCCTCGGTGCGGGGTGGGTGGGAGTGATTAGATATTGTGATGCTCTGGTATGTTTTATGGCTTCACCTTCTGTTTGAGGAAAAATAGAAAAATGTAAAAAAAAAAAAAAAAACAAATCTAAAAAAAAACCTAACCAAATCATTGGTTCTGATTTGTGATGCACATGCAGGAAGTCACGCGCAGCTGTGGAGTGATGGATGAAAGGCACATAAACTTTGGTCCTGCGTTATTTGTGTTTAATTTCCATATAAAACCTTTTTTTTTTTTTTTTTAAATAAAACTGTAGGCGGAGTTTAACAGAAACGCGTCTGACGTCACGGTGGGAACGATGCTGCCTGAGTCGAAAGACAGGGACTGAAAATGATGTCGGAATCAATTAATTTAAAAAAAAGACGTAACAGTGACGGAGAGAAAAAACGTCATCAGAATCAGAGTGAACTGCTTTTTTAGTGCCGCATGAAAAATCTGGCTTTTTCTCCTGTTTGTAATGAAAAGCTTTTACAGGTACAGCATTCAGCATCATGCTGCTCATACCACCACCAACACACACACACACACACACACACACACACAGCCGCCTTTATCCAATTTCACATCCTTACAAATAAGAGGGGAAAAAATATATAAAGAAAAAAAATCACTACAGAGCACAAAACAGGCCACGCCCACTAAAAATCAATCTGATAATAAGATACAGTAAATAAGTTGAACACACACACACACACACACACACACACACACACACACACACACACACACACACAAACACAGCTCAGATCTCAGATCGTTCGGCTCAGAACTCCAATCAGTTATGTTTTTTTTTGTACAGGAAGTGACACGTGATGCGTGTCTACAGGAAACTCCGCCCTAATGAACACTTTCATTCAGCTAATATTCAGCTCAACGCAAAAGTTTGCGCACCCTTACGGATGTAACGTAACGGGATGTGCGTAATTACAGTCGTAAACAGTATCGAGTTCATAAGTAACGTACGAGTTACGCTCCGGTGGGCAGGGGGCGGGGCTTATCTAAATCAGGGGCGTGTCTAAAAGTTTGACCTCACAACCTTGGTATTTAGTTTGAATTATTTCAGCCAATGAGTCCACACCTGATGTGAATTAAACACAGGATTATGACACGCCTTAATTTTGAGTTTGAGTCCCGACGCTACAGTAACAAAGACCCGGAGCTCAGAAACCTGCTGAAGGAACACCAGATGTGGAACATCAGGAACACCAGCTGTGGAACACCACTAAGACATTCCCCAATGCTTTCACAACATTCTTTACCAAGAGGTCAAAAGAAGTAGAAGATATTTACATATTAAGAATAGTGAAATATCTGGTCAAAAGTTTGTGCCCACTGACGCTGCTCTAAACCAAAAAGCCCCCCGTCAGAAGTGTTTTCCACTTTTATTTTTGCCACATGGTCGAATTCTGTTAGGTATAAATTGTCTTCTTTTTTAAATATATATATATATATATATATATAAGAATGTAAAACTTACACATTAAATAAAAATGGAGATCTGCAAACTTTTTACTGTTAAAAGTCAGAACACACTTCAATGCAGATGTACAGACTCGATTTTACAGCATTTCATCAGGCAGAGACGACGAGCTGAGATACACACACACACACACACACACACACACACACACACACGACGGAGACCCACAGCATAACACCAAGCATTGTTTTTACACATCAAATCGTTCGTTCTCGTTTCTCCAGTGTGCCTTTGGAGCACCAAACGTTAAATTATGATTAAAAAACAAAAAACAAAACAAACACACAATACTGAAGTCTCCACAAAAATACACATCTAACAAAAAAAAAAGAAAATAAAAAAAAAATAACAAAAATAAACAAAAACAGCTCAACCCTCTCACCAATCACACAAAATAGTACTTAAGATATTTTAGGTAATATTTTCTAAAACCTATTTGATTATAAACACATTATAAGGCACATAATAAGAAAATTAAGTAAATACACAGTAAATATGATTTTCTTTTCACCATGATGTCATGAACGATTATAGTGGTACAAAAACCCGGTGAGTGTTTTTTTTGTTGTTGTTTTCTGTTGTTTCATTTTGTTTCTCTCCATAAAAAAGAACAAATTACCAAAAATAAGTAACTTCTTTTTTTTTTCTCCAAAAAATCTCAACAATCGTTAAAGATAAATAGACCTGAATAGTTTTGCTTTATGTAAGACTGTAAACTTCAAAGAAAAAAAATCATTTTCTTTTCAGAAGTGTCAGAGCGAAAAGGGTAGAATCGATCGCTTCAGGGGGAAAAATAAAAATAAAAAAGACAAGACACTGTCCCCTGCCCTGCATTTCATTTTCAATGCTAATTTAATGCTAATTTATTGTTTCCTTTTTGGATATTTTTTTTCTTTTTTTGTTGAACAGGAAAAGGATTTTTTCAGGAAAGGGAACAGCGCCATCTAGAGGCCCTCCAGGGAATTCTTAAGTTTTAAAGATGAGTCTGATCCTGTATCCCGAGAACCAACAGTCTGATCTTTATCTAATCTAATCAGGATCTGATGTTGTGAGTGAAAGTGTGGTGAGAATATTGGTTACCAGGTCTGTGTCTCTGAATCACTCGGATTTGTATTTCAATTCTGGTACAATCAGGAAAAATCTGAGACTTCACGAGACTCCGACCCAAAAGGTCACGATGCAAAAGAAATAAGAGAAATTAAGAAGAGCAAATCTGCAGATGAGCGGCTGTGATGACCACTAATGAGAGAAGCTGAAAGAAGAAGAAGAAGAAGAAGAGTAAATCTGACATCTGGGATGCTGAATAAAATATTAACTCTTTGTGCATTAGAAAGTCCAAGATTGGGACCTGTATTTATTTCAATCATCTCAAAATGTTCAATTTATATCCTCAAAAAAATTACATTTCAATGCCTTTCATTTTTATCCGTTTATGGTTACTTTTTATGTCTGTGAGACTACAGTAGCTTCCAATTGGCAGCCTCTTTCTGAACACACTGACACTGGAGACTCCTTCCTTCAACGTAACAGAAGGATGGATGTGTGTGCATTAATAAATGTGAATAAACTGTTACTATAGAAACGATAATGAAGATCTTCTGACAGCGAATAAAAGTTTTGAATAACACAGACCTGGCAACCCTGCAGGCTGATGTTTCTTCAGGATATCAGGATTGAACTCTTTTTCCTGTTTTTTTTTCTCCACAATTTACACACTGAACATTTGAATCTTTTTACCAGTTTTTTTGTCGTTTTGTTTTCTGAAGACCTGAAAACGTCACGTCACTCACACGCTTCACCACACCATCAACACGAGATTGAAACCCGAAAGCTTTTTCTCCCTCTGCCACAGAGATGCACTTTCTCTCTCTTTTTTTAGCATCTCTCGCTTTTCTTTTCTTATTTTGGTTTGGACATGTGGAGGTGGGACAGCAAGGTGAAAGAGAGAGAGAGAGGGAGAGAGAGAGAGGGAGGGAGAGAGAGAGAGAAAGGGAGAGAGAGAGAGAGAGAAAGAGAGAGAAAGAGAGAGGGAGGGAGAGAGAGAGAGAGAGAGGAGAGAGAGAGAGAGAGAGAGAGAGAGAGAGAGAGAGAGAGAGAGAGAGAGAGAGAGAGAAAATAGCCTCCATCAAATCTGATTCATCTGTTTGACTGGTTTCTGATTCTTAGAAACCTGGAAAGAAAAGAATGTAAAAAATGAAACGCTATTGATTACCAGAGGGACAGTGAATGGAGAGGGAATCGATCAGCAACCAGAAAGCATCGTTCATCATTCATCAGGGGGCGGGGCTACATAATTCACATTCAAAATGATGTTTAAATGACAGGAGGCGGGGCTTCCTGACAGCCAGGCTCTGCTGACTGGTGTGTTCCAGCATGATTGACACGCCGGACGTGTTTTCCTGGAATGATCGTGCACGTGTTTGTCTATAAAAACGTCTCGGAACATTGGAACGCAGGCCGAGCAGGTCCAGACCAGGTCCAGACCAGGCTATTTATACGCTTACAATTTCTTTTGTTTTAAACAAAACCCATTTCACAGGAGAACATCAGATCTTTCAGGATGAATTCAGGGATCCCGAGTGCGTCTAAGGAACCGTTCCCCGTCCATCACACGGACACGTTACTGCTACGTGAAAGATAGCTCTCGTTGGTGAGGGAACGTCGCTACAGGGTGTTCACCCGGCGGCACCTTGTGATGACATCACAGATATTCAAAAAGGGTGTGGCCTATCCGAGGAGGCTCCAGTTCTGAAGGCTGGATGGAGCACCTGGGTAAACGTTGAACAGTTAAATAGCACTACAGGCACGTCGACATCCACGTTCACATCCAAAACCTTTCCAAACATCTCCATTAAAGTCAAACAGAGATCCTTCTCTCATCCAGCGACGGCTGTGCTGCAATGGCTGTGAGATCAAACGCCTTTGAGACGACGCTCACACGTCTCCATCTTCTATTATATATATAACAGCCTTCAGTTCATCTGTAGCTGAAGGTCATACAGTAGTCTCTAACTTTAAAACCCCTAAAAGCTCTAAATCTACCCGAAGTCTGTTTTTTTTTTTTTTTGCGTATTTTTCATTATTGAACTTTTTTTTTAAATCATGTCTTTAGTGACAGAAGTTCATCAGCCACTCTTCATCTCTCAGATTTAAACCCGTGAACAGAACAGCGGTGGTGCTGAGGGAGGGATAGAGGGATGGAGGGAGGGATGGAGGGAAGGGAACGCTGCTAGATGGTTGATTTGGAGAAGGACACCCGGAGGTGGTGGTTCTCTCCCAGGTCGTAGTTATGGAGGTCAATCAGGGCCTGGATGGCTTCCTCCACCGAGCCCAGCTGGATCAACGCCATCTTACGATCCTTCCTATTAGAGGAGAGAGAGAGAGAGAATGAAGGGGAGATTGTACAGTAAACAGAGAAAAAGAGAGAGAGAGAGAGAGAGAGAGAGAGAAAAGAGAATGAAGGGGGGATCGTACGGTAAACAGAGAGAGAGAGAGAGAGAGAGAGAGAGAGAGAGAGAGAGAGAGGAGAGAATGAAGAGGAGATTGTACAGTAAACGGAGGAAGAGAGAGAGAGAGAGAAAGAGAGAATGAAGGGGGGATCGTATGGTAAACAGAGAGAGAGAGGAGAGAATGAAGGGGAGATTGTACAGTAAACGGAGGAAGAGAGGGAGAGAGAGAGAGAGAGAGAGAAGAGAATGAAGGGGAGATTGTACAGTAAACGGAGGAAGAGAGAGAGAGAGAGAGAGAATGAAGGGGGGGATCGTACGTTAAACAGAGAGGGAGAGGGAGAGGGAGAGAGAGAGAGAGAGAGAGAGGAGAGAATGAAGGGAAGATTGTACAGTAAACCGAGGAAGAAAGAGGGGGGGAGAGAAAGAGGGAGAGAGAGAGAGAGGGAGAGGGGAACAGAGAGGGGGAGGGGAAGAGACAGAGAGAGACAGAGAGAGAGAGAGAGAGAGAGAGGGAGGAGAGAATGAAGGGAAGATTGTACAGTAAACCGAGGGAAAGAGAGGGGGAGAGAGAGAGGGAGAGAGAGGGGGAGAGAGAGAGGGAGAGAGAGAGAGAGAGCAAGAGAGGTAGAGAGAGAGAGAAAGAAGGGAAGATCGTACGGTAAACGGAGGGAGAAAAAGCGCAGGGTGACACATTTACATTTCAATTGCAGAAGAATGAAGATGAAAACTTACTGAAAAAATTTGAAGGCTTTAACGTTGTATCCTGTACTGGAGAAAAGGTCCTTCAGCATGTCATCTGCAATAGACGGCCTGAAAAAAAGGAGAAAAAGAAATGGGTTTATTTAATAAACAGGATTTTATTCTTAATGACTTTTTTAGCATGTGATGTGAGAAAAGGTTTTTATAATGACCTGAGTTTAAATCTGAGATCAGGACCAGATTATATTTTTATTTTCCTGTAAAATCAGTTAAACCTGTGTGTGTGTGTGTGTGTGTGTGTGTGTGTGTGTGTGTGTGTGTGTGTCACTAACGGGATGTTGGAGAGGTGCAGCGTGGCTGATGGAGGGAAGATGTTCTGGAAGTTTTTGGAGCCTGGTTTTTTGAAGCGATGCAGCGGGCTGCCGCTGAAGTCTTTAGTCAGCCCCTGATCCTCCTGACCCTCGCGAGGAAGCTGCACCGTCTGGTGTTTGGAGATGGTGTGTGTGTGTGTGTGTGTGTGTGTGTCACTAACGGGATGTTGGAGAGGTGCAGCGTGGCTGATGGAGGGAAGATGTTCTGGAAGTTTTTGGAGCCTGGTTTTTTGAAGCGATGCAGCGGGCTGCCGCTGAAGTCTTTAGTCAGCCCCTGATCCTCCTGACCCTCGCGAGGAAGCTGCACCGTCTGGTGTTTGGAGATGGTGACGCGCATCACCCTGCCGTATAGACGCTGACCGTTCAGGTGACTCATCGCTTAATATCAAAAACAAAAAGAGTCAGAAACCCTGAGCTGGGAGAATCACCATCACCTTTATTCTTCTATAAATGTAAACAATATTCTATATATACTATCATCATTACACATCAACCTGTACATCATTAAACACACACCGAGCTGCGCCTGGGTCGCATCCGCCATCTGCACCAACGCATTCTCTTTCTTATTGAACAGAATCTTCACTCTGTGAACATCTCCATACACTCCTGCGCACACACACACACACACACACACACACACACACACACACACACACACACACACAAGAGACCAGATTTTATATTAATACACACACACACACACACACACACTGCAGCATACAAAACATTAAGAATTAAATTCACATGTAGTCGACAAAATCAAGCAGATAAAATGTGAATGATTCTGAAGTGTTTTACATTCGGGTGATAATTAAACTGTAAAACATCTGCACTCTGACATTCTATAAATATTTCAGAACATAACGGTGGAGATTTGAGTGAAGCATATTTAAGAAGAAGACTGATGAAGCATCGGGTCTGAAAAACTTCACATTTTAGGGTTTATACATTTATACAGTCATTTATCATAAAAAACAATTCCTTATTCTCTTTATTTTATTAATACTGTGTGATAAAGAATTTAATAAACACAGAGAGAATTTCACTCCATTCGTTTTGCTAACTCACTGTTGCTATCATCACACTTCTAATTACTTCATTAAGAGTTATAACTTCATTAATCTAATCACATCTCCAGGAAATTTTGTTTACAGTCCAAATTATAACAAAGAAGTAGAATAATAATCAGTTCACTCATTTAATCCAATAAAAAAGTCCCGCTAGTCTGATAGCAGCGCTAATTAACATGGAAAAAGATGCTAATATATTGCGACAATGCTACACCTCTGCATTACTGATCATTTCTCTATCACAAAGAAATAATCTGTAACACATTTAATGTGTGGTGGATTAAAAGTACAGAAAAAACAAAAACAAGAAATTTTTCCTGATTTAATGCAGAAAACTAGTGTTTGCTAAGGACCGCTAGCGCTAGCGCTAAATTAGCCTTATTAGATGTAGCATTTTTTAAATATATATTAACAATTACTACTAAAAGGTTACTGTTAGAATTTAATGTTATTCTAATACATTTTCAGGCACAGGATTTTCTAAATTATTATGTATTTACTTCACACACATTTATATTCAGGTTAAATAGGCGCCGCCCTGGTGGCAGCCTGTAGCAGCAGCTCCCATTTAAATTTGTAGTGGTTTTTTTTTTTTGTGTGTGTGTGTGTTCCGGCACTTCGTGTTTTTCTTTTTGAGTGTATGTGTGTGTGAATGTAAACTGCACAATGGACATCAACAAAGTCACTGAGTTCGTTCTGCTTTTTCTACTTTTCTGGACTTTGTTCACAGCCATTGTTTACAGCAGGGATCAGCTGTTAGCATTCCGCAACACGGCGATGCTACTCCAAGAAAATAAATGGATATTCCCTGCGAGCTAAGAAGAAGACGACGACGGGGGAAACCGTGCTGGTGCTTAGTGTCAGACAAAAAGGAGACATTACAGACCAACTCTCCCGTCCATTGTCATGGGGAATGTGAGATCTTTACCCAGCAAGATGGACGAGCTAGCGGCTCTGACCCAGCATCAGAGAGAATTCTGTGAGTGTGGCATCATGCTGTTCATGTTGTCATGGCTACCCAAGCTAATACCAGATACGACCGTGGCTTTGGATGGATTTGAACTACTGCATGTGGACAGAACGATGGAGAGCGGTAAGAGGAAGGGAGGAGGACTGGCAGTGTTTGTGAATAATAGATGGTGAAATACTGGTCACATCACTATTAAAGAGCAGATCTGCTGTAAGGATATTGAGCTGTTAGCCACTAGCATGAGGCTGAATCTGTTCTTTAACAGATTTGATCAGCTCCAACCACTACACACTGCCCCTTACAGAAGTCCAGGTGAGAATGGAGCCATGGAGCTCATGAAGATCAAAGTGAGGAAGACTGCGGGCCCAGACGGCTTCAGCTCCAGGCTCCTTAAGACCTGTGCAGACCAGCTGTGCGGCATATTGCTGTACGTGTTCGGTCTGAGCCTGAAGCTGGGGAAGGTGCCACAGCTATGAAAAACATCCTGCGTGGTGCCTGTACCAAAGACGTTGCACCCAAAAGACTTTAGGGACTACAGACCAGTAGCACTGACCTTTCATCTGATAAAAACCCTGAAGAGGCTGGTGCTTACTCACCTCCAATCTCTGGTGAGAAACCACTTCAGTTTGCCTACCTACCTGACTAAAGCACAGTGAGAGTCATGTTTGACTTCTCTCGTGCTTTTAACAGCATCCAACCTGCACTCCTGAGGGGTAAGATGGTGTACATGGGAGTGGACTATCATCTGTCTGATTCGATATTGGACCACCTCACAGACTGACCACAGTGTCAGTGTCTGACATGGTTATCTGCAACACTGGAGCCCCACAGGGAACGATTCTGGCCCCGTTCCTCTTCACCGTCTACACTGCAAACTTCATGTTCAGCTCAGCAACCGGTCACCTGCAGAAGTTCTCTGATGACTCTGCCATCATCGGTCTGATTATGGATGAGTACAGAGGACTGATCCAGAACTTTGTGGACTGGTGCCAATGGAGCTGCCTCCAGATAAACCAAAGATCTGGTGGTGGATTTCCGAAGGCACAAACACACTTCATTATCAGCAGAACATTCAGGGAGAGGACACTGTGAGAGTGGATGCTTACAAATACCAGGAAGTGCATCCGAACAGCAAACTGGACTGGACAGATTACTGAGGTTATTTATAAGAAAGGGCAGAGCAGACGCTTTCTGCTGAGGAGATGAAGGTCTTTTGGAGTGCAGGAAAAAATACTGAAGACCTTTTTTTACTCTGTGGTGGCATTCGATTTTTTATTATAAAGCTGTGATTTATTGTTATTTTTTTATTTTTAATAAACTCACTCTTAGATATTCAAAATCTAAAAAGAGAACTGGTGTTTATATTAAATTACAAACTTTCCCAGACATTTTACTGCATATTTACCCACTTATGAGAGCATTTATACAACACACACACGCACGCACACACACACACACGTCATTGCTTTACTGCACTTTGAGGAGTCGTCAGCGATGAAGAACAATCTCAAGCAAATCATTCAGACGATCTGAGTACCTCATCCTCTGACATTTAATAAAGACTGAGGACAATAAATGTGTGTGTGTGTGTGTGTGTGTGTGTGTGTGTGAGAGAGAGCTTTTATATGACACACAGCGTCGTGGTGTATCTGTAAACAATCTTGCGGCAGCGTCGGTGAGGAAATGGCGTCTCCGTCTGCTCGTCCAGCACCACCTTCATAAACACAACCTGCAACAAATCTGATTCATGCGAGTAATAAAATCCTTCTTACCGAACAGGATGAAGAGACCGTGTGGAGATATACTCTACAGAAATAAACAGAGAGAGAGAGAATTACATTTAGCAAAGCATCAGCATGCAGACGCTGTCAAATGTAACACCTCTGAACCTCAATACTGAAATCTTTGATGAAGCTTTAAAAACATGTGTACGAACTCCAACAACAACAACAAACGTGTAGGAACGCATTAATACACAACGTACAGATACGACATCGTCTTTCTTTAAATTGCAGTTAGGAATAAAACATCTGGAGAGGATTATTTTCCACTGTAAGCACAATGCACATCTCATCCCTCACACACGGATCTGTTACACAGAGATGATGTGCATGTAGACGGTACGCTGATC
>MU551652.1:2564256-2566707 GCA_024362625.1 Silurus asotus
AAAAACATTTTCACTCTGGACAAATAAAAAGCGATTCAAATCAAAAACACACAATCTCTACTATTTTTATGCCTGAATTTTTGCTACAAACAACTGGAGATGCAGTAATATATTATTAATAAAGAAATCTGCCTCGGTATAATAATACATCTCATATCCTGCCTTTTCCAGGAATACATTTCACACAAAAACATCATTGTGCAGAAAAAGTGTATTTCCTGTGTTTTTTAATAAATGAATGATTAAAAGCGTCACAGAGGCAAAACTTCTCCCTCTCAAGTGGACATTTGTGACCGAGCAGAAAGAATCAGTGCTGCATTTTAAACAACCGAGAGGATTTAACTTCAGATAAGAGCATAGGAGAGAAGTGTGAGTCTAAAAGATAGGAGAAGTGAGAGAGAGAGAGAGAGAGAGAGAGAGAGAGATACAGTGTGTATACCCCTCTCACACACACTCTCTCTCTCTCTCTCTCTGCCCACACAAAAATCTTCAGTCCTCAAAACCATTTCTTACAGGAAAAACACATTCACACACACATTTACTAAAAACCCCTTAAATCACAAAGTCAAAATTCCATACACAATTCCTGCTCTCGGAATAAACACGTGGAGGTCTGGAATTTCTAAAAGATAGGAGAAGTGAGAGAGAGAGAGAGAGAGAGAGAGAGAGAGAGAGAGAGAGAGAGAGAGTGTGTGTGAGAGGGGTATACACACTGTATCTCTCTCTCTCTCTCTGCCCACACAAAAATCTTCAGTCCTCAAAACCATTTCTTACAGGAAAAACACATTCACACACACATTTACTAAAAACCCCTTAAATCACAAAGTCAAAATTCCATACACAATTCCTGCTCTCGGAATAAACACGTGGAGGTCTGGAATTCTGCTCTCAAAAAATAAACAAATGACGCAAATCAAGTCTGTGTAATTAAAATGTCCATAAATATATTAAATCAAAAATATCTGAAAAATGTGTCAGATTTTTCCCGCCTGCTGTTCGGTCACATGATACAGGTATCAGTTTAATTGTAGTGTTGGGAAGAGATTTCTATCTGATATCAGGACGTCTGTGGCTCATGAAGGGTTAAACTCGCTGATTGGATTGGTTTTTGCACTCCTTGGAAAAGCAAACAGGAAACAGGAAGTGGACGTGTTGGCGTGGATGAGAAAGGTGTGACATGGCTGAAGGCCTCGTCACGGCGTCTTCACGCCTGAGGGACAGGATGTAATCCTACGACCTTTTTATCATAAATACAAATGGCTGGAACCTCGACATAATAACTCCTCATTATAAACCAACCAGGATCTATAAATATTTATGCGCATGGATTCTCAATCTGCTGCCCATCATTTTTGATTAGCTCTAACATTAGCTGGTTAGCTGGTTAGCACTAACATTAGCTGGTTAGCAAACAGCTAGCAAGCTTGCAGAGCAGAATTTTAGTATAATTTTATTATTTAGGCGTTACCACGACAACCACTATACGTTATCCTCTACCACTGGCTGAACTTATCATCATTATCTGAATAATTAGCAAGTTTGTAGATAAACTCTTTGCATAATTGGATCAAACTGAGCTGAAGCCCCTGATCTGGTTCTGATCTCTAACAGGGTCTAAATGCAGGTTCTGAAGCTTCAAGCTTACGCAGAACAACATCAGTAGCTTATCATTTTCACTATCACACAAAACTGTGAAACAATTACTTTAGAGCGAGCATCATCATCATCATCATCATCATCATCATCTAGAAATTTGCATAATTGGTCCAAAGCCCCAGACTAATCACATCTTTAGATCTAGAAAGCTAGCAGCAATTTCCATATACATCATAAATGGCCTCCTCTAAACCAAACCTGAACCTGACTTGGTCCATAGTCATGGTCTAATCTTCTCTCACCAACACGCAAAAATCTTAGACATGATTGGTCCAAAGCCACGGCACTCAATTAGTGACATTACAGATCGAATCTGGGGGCGGAGCCTCACATGAGCTCAGTCATTTTAAGCTCTTAATCAGTTTCTTAAAAGGGGAATGGCCAGATTTGTGCATTTAAATAAATCAACTGCTCCACAAGCTCCTCCTCCTCTCCCATGATGCACTGCCAAGCTGTAAAGCTGACTAATTGGTGGGGAGAGGAGGAGGAGGGGGTGGGGTAATGGGGGTAATCTACCTCCTGCCAGGGAAGGAACACAAATATCATCAACCTGACAGCGAACAAATCAGAGCCTCGCACCCCGAGGCACATTTTCGCTCCAGGGGTATTACTACAACGCACTGCTGGGGTTCATAGTCTGGTTACCGTGACAACGTCCCACCATAACAGCTTTTTCATCAAGTGGTACGTGAAGTTGTGCAGCGAGCAAACGATAGTCAGGAACAATCTTCAAGCCTCTCCCGGGTCTCCTGCACCGATCAAAACATTAATCCGAGGGGGAGGTGGGGGCAGAAG
>MU551652.1:2576408-2633908 GCA_024362625.1 Silurus asotus
AACCCAAGTCACCTCCACACACACACACCCCCACCAGAGTCAGCTGCAAACTCACACACACACACACACACACACACACACACCCAGTCAGCTCCACACACACACCCCCTAAGTCAGCTCCACACACACACACACCCTAAGTCAGCTCCACACACACACACCCTAAGTCAGCTCCACACCCACCCTAAGTCAGCTCCACACACGCCCTGAGTCAGCTCCACCCAGCCCNNCCCCCCCCCCCCCCCCACACACACACACACACACACACACCCCGAGTCAGATTCACACGCACCCTAAGTCAGCTAAACACACACACACACCCCCCGAGTCAGCTCCACACACACACACATACACACCGAATCATATTCTCTCACACACACACACACACACACACACACACACACACACACACACGTGTGGTTAATGAATGACAGAAGGAGGACTAGAGGCAGAGCCTTGACCCTCCACACACCTCCAAATTTCTATTCAACATTAATCATCAATTTTTGTCTTCCTTTATTTTTCCTTTATTCTTTTTTTTACCACCATTTATTTGGTTCTTTTCTTTCATTGTTTATTCCCCCCCCCCCCCCCCTTTTTTTTATTTTTTTTTCCCCCCCCCCCCATCCTCACAAAACATTCTTTCCTTTTTTCTTTTCTCTACTTTCCCACTTCTGTTCTTTTTGTTCTTGTTCTTTCTTTTCTCCTTAATAATTTTTTTTTTAAATAAGATATATTATATTTTTTAAATATGTTTTACTTTCTTCTTTTCCTTCCTTCTGTTCATTCCTTATCTCCTCTCTCACACACTTGTTCCATCATCTTTAATCCCTTTCTTTCCTCTTTCTTTTTTCCTTTTCCGGTGCCATGTTGCTATAACAACGAAACAGGAAGTCACCTTTCCTTCTTCCTTTTGTTACTCCTTGTTTTCTTCCCTTCCAAGAGAGGGATAGTAAGAATCAAGTGAAGTAGTATGAAAATTCATTTTCCCTGGAACGTTTTCAAAATTATTGGCACCCCAGAGCAGTCGTTTTCTGTGATTTCCTCTCCCCCATTTGCATCTCTCTGTTCTTTTTAACTGATCCAGACTTTCTTTTGAACATTCACTGTGTTTGATGAGATTTTTATTCCCAGCACATAAATTTTATATCTAAAACCCAAATCATGTCATCAGATTTATTAGTGTCAATTTATTTTTATTTTTTATTGAGGCATCACATTTTTTTAGGTGATCTTTTATTTATTTATTTTTTATAAAACACCTGTTCTTAAAAACAGGTGTTAATAATTCTGGAAATCAAAATCATTGAAATTCCCGGTCATGTGATTCTGCTGGACCTCAGAAGAGTGAAGACTGAGGAGAGGATGAACGAGGGGGAAAAAACAAAGAGATTTTCAGGAAAGTGGAAAGAATGAGTCACTGAGACACATTCCACATATTCTCTCTCTCTCTCCCTCTCTCTATCCTGAGCTGAGCAGGAAGTGGGATGGCAGAAAACAAGGAAATGGGCAGCGAGTTTCCTGTGTGTCAGAGTCGCCTGAAACTCAGCCTCATCCACTACAGGAGAAACATCTCCTGCACTCAAAATATAATATCTGACAAATGTTTTATTCATTTACACACTCGTGCTTTTATATCAAATAATCATAGAAATAGCAATCTTCCTCTTCCTCATCATCATCATCTCTTTAAATCTTAACTCTTCACCATGTAGGTTCCCTACACAGGGTACATGCAGTGCACTACACTGACAATAGAACAAACACACACACACACACACACACTCATGGGAAATATAGATGTTAGAAAAATCAATCATCGATCACAACATTGCAGTCATACACAGACGTGATGGTAAACAGTAATCCAAAGACCTGGACACACATGCGCGTGCGCACACACACACACCACTCACTTTTTCTCTGCTGTATTAAATTCATAAACACGTGTATAACATAAACCAAAACATGGTTCCTGGCGTGTGCACGCTACACAAACTGAACGTCCTGTACGTCGTGTCCCAGTGTGCAGCGACGGCGTCACGCCAACCGACAACCACTTTTACCATAAAACACAAAAAAAAAGTGTTCATCAGTCACGTGATTAAATCACATCACATCATCTGGACCCCGGAGAACCGAGAGCAGAACATGAGCACCATTACACATTACACCTGCACTGTTCAGCGTCCGCACCTGGGCACAGGACCAGCACACACACACACACACACACACACACACTTCCATTATTTATACCCTAAAAAAGCTGGTTTTATTATTAAAGTAGTTCAAATGATTAAAAAAATACTATCATTTATTTTCTTAGTTATAATATTTAACATTTATTACATTTAATTAAATTTATTACATTTATTGCATCAGAATTTCTCATTACAGTTCATTTATTACTACATTTATTATTTATTTTACCAAACTGAGAAATCAACAGGCTGAAGAATAAAACTGTTTAATTGAAACGAATCCCAGCTGAGAAATTATTTCAATTTCAATTATTTATTCTTCTTTTAAAACTGTTTTTATATGTATTTTTAGATTTCATTTTCTGGAGAAGAGATTTTATTTTACTTAATTTTTTATCAGCAGCATCTCCTCATGTCTCACTCAGACTGCACTGTCTGCATTAAATGTCTCCTGGTTTCTCAGGAACATCAAGAACTCTAAAATGTTGAGGTTCACAAGTACCAGGTTCCTCAAACACATCGGTCAAGTGTGTTAAACACTGTTACTGAAGACCAGATGGAGACCACCACTGATCTCACCTTCACTTCATCTCAACCAGTGTCAGGCACTTATTCTCACGTCTCTCACCCACCCTCACGTCTCTCACGCTCACGTCTCAGCGACTCTCACGTATCTCACCTACCCTCATGTCTCTCATGCTCACGTCTCACCCACCCTTACGTCTCTCACCTTCACGTCTCTCACCCACCCTCACATCTCTCATGCTCACGTCTTAGCCACCCTCACGTATCTCACCCACCCTCATGTCTCTCATGCTCACGTCTCACCCCCACCCTCATGTTTTTCACTCTCACATCTCTTTCATGTCTCTCACGTCTCTCATTCTTGCACCTTTAATCTCCCTCACATCTATCACTCTCACTCACTTCTTTCACTCATGTCTCTCTCCGTCTCATTTCTTGTGGGTGTGGTCTGTTATTTGAATAGTAAACTGTATTATGTGTATATTTGTAAACAGAGTAACAGATTGTACAGCTGTAGTACACGTTTGATCTCCGCCGCCTCATTCTGAGCTTTATAAAGCTTCATAACGTCTCGGTACATGTTTAAAAAGTGTGTGACCGGCAGGAGAAAATTAAGCCATGGAGAAGTGGTAAGCAGGGAACTGAAGAACCGTGTAACAGCTGGAGAACTGCGAACATCTGTAGTTTAAACATCACTGTGGCTCACACACGTTTAGAGGAAATAAAGCTCTTCTGTTGTAGGGTTTAATTTAAAGTCAGTGCTTCTGCTACACTTCTGAGCTTCAACACAGGCCCTGTGAGATCCTCTGCTCTAATAACAGCCTGTAACACTGATACCACCTCAGTGTACAACACGCGCACACACACACACACACACGATTTCTCTAATTACTGTAATTTCTCCAGTTGTTCAGTTGTTTTCTTTCCTCTGTATCCGAAATCTCCAGCATTTCAGCTCCAGTGTTTCAACACGTCTCAACCAGAGCACAAAACAAAATAACATTCAGCTGATAATAAACAGAAATTGATTAGCAATCACCATTCCCTCCCCCCTCCTCCTCTCTCACACACACACACACACACACACACAAACACACACACACACACCTCGCAACCTTACATGTAATGTCACACACACACACACACACACACACCTCGCAACCTTACATGTAATGTAATAAAACCAAGTAAAGCAGCGAGCAGATCTGAAGATCCACTCTGGAACCTTTCCTGATCACATCAAAGATCAAATGATTGTAAGGAACGAAGCTCTGCATCACGTCTGTGACGTAACTGAAAATACACAGGTTTTGAGCTTCTGCTCGTCCTCTGGACAGGAAGTGAGGCCGTAACACACAATAACGTCATTCACAAAGAGGACGTGTGCAACTGACTTAGGTTCAGGTCTCGGAGAAAACAAAGAACCATAAGGAGTTCCTCGGACAGTTCCTCCTCCCTCAACTCACCTGCTTTCATCCTATACTCACAGTGAAAACCTCCAGTGATTACATTTCAGTCATGAATAATGCTGTGTGTGTGTTTGTGTGTGTGTGTGTGTGTGTGTGTGTGTGTGTGTGAACATGACAAATTAATGAAAACAAGTCAGACGCCATCATACAAACTTTCAGACAATCTACATCCTAATGCAAGATACTACAGAAAGAGGATCAGAGAGAGAGAGAGAGAGAGAGAGAAAAGAGAAAGAGAGAGGGACAGAGAGAAAGAGACAGAGAGAAAGAAAAAGAGAAAGAGAGGGACAGAGAGAGAGAGAGAGAGAGAGAAAAAAAGAGAAAGAGAGATGGACAGAGAGAGAGAGAGAGAGGGAGGGAGGGAGAAAGAGAGAGAGAAAAAGAGAAAGAGAGAGGGACAGAGAGAGAGACAGAGAGAAAGAAAAAGAGAAAGAGAGGGACAGAGAGAGAGAGAGAGAGAGAGAAAAAGAGAAAGAGAGATGGACAGAGAGAGAGAGAGAGAGAGAGAGAGGGAGAGAGAAAGAGAGAGAGAAAAAGAGAAAGAGAGAGAAAGAGTTTCGCTTCTTTTGCCATTTTCACCGGAGCGCGAGGAATAGCGGACAGCGCGCGAGCTCCATGGGAAACAAATAAAAAAATTAACGGACCGACCTTCAGAAACAGACAGAGACAGTAAAATAGATAGATAGAAAAAGATAGAGAGATAATGATAGAGAGAGAGAGAGAGAGAGAGAGAGAGAGAGAGAGAGAGAGAGAACGCTCACCTGTAAGGTAGGATATTAGCCTGTCACCTTGCTAGTTAAGGACGTGGATATGAAACAGGTTCAGCCAGTCTGCAGGTGAGCGAGTACATGATCAGAGCAGGTCAGAGGGGAAACGCAATATCCAGCACATCATACCCGAGAGCCGGCAAACACACACACACACACACACACACAATCCACACACACACACACACACACTCTCCACACACACACACACACACACTCTCCACACACACACTCTCCACACACACACTCTCTCCATACACACACACACACACGCGCGCACACTCTCCGCGCGCACACTCTCCGCGCGCACACACACACACACACACTCTCCACACACACACACACACACACTCTCCACACACACACTCTCCACACACACACTCTCTCCATACACACACTCTCTCCATACACACACACACACACACACACGCGCGCACACTCTCCGCGCGCACACATTCTCTCCACACACACTCACATTCACTCCACACACACACACACACACACACATACACACACACACACATTAACATACACTCCACACACATACACACACACACACACATTCTCTCCACACACACACTAACATACACTCCACACACACACACACACACACACTAACATACACTCCACACACACACACACACACTCGCATAAAAACGCAAACATTCCACAATGACACACACACACACACACACACACACTAACATACACTCCACACACACACACACACACTCGCATAAAAACGCAAACATTCCACAATGAATGAGTGTGTCCTGTAACACCTGTAACACACTTCTGAATGTCCACCTGCAGTATATTTACAGTATTTAACCTGTATTCTCACATGGGCGTGGCTGCAGCTTCTCTTCTCTCACAGATGTTCAGTCTAATTAACTGTAAACACTAATATAAAGACCACACATCCGACTGGACCACGTCAATTACATCTAACGTTCAACACGTTCCTCACTCTTCTGTTCTCATTTCTCAGCCTGATCTTCTACATTCTTCATGTAACACTACGTACGCTGCAGTGCGTCATGGGTCAATAAAACACATTAGACACCATTTACACCCCCACCCCTATATAATCACCTCCAACATTCACACACACCTTCAACACGTCTGTGTGCAGGATCGGGGTGTGTTTACAGTCTGATGCTGGTAGGAGAAGTTTTCGGTTTCTACCTGACCCTGGAAATCCCCATGGAGCGAGAGAGAGAGCGGAGCACATAATCTAATGCTTTCAGTTCTCCTGTTACTCTCACGTACATCCTGAGAAAATCCATCAGCAGCCCACATTCTGAGGAGAACCCAACACTCCAAAGGGTTCTGTTAGAAAGCCAGCACTGGGCATGAAACGATGGGATCTGAGAGAAGAACCTGTTCTACTGTGGGGTTTAATGCACCTGGGAAATGGTTGATAGATATTTCCTCAACATTAGGGGTTAGAAATCTAACACCCGTGAAAGCCATGATCATAAGCGTGATACACACTCAGGCTCGATCTTCTTTCCATTATTATTATTTAAAACAATAAAGAAAAAGAACAATCACGTGATGCCCTGTCCGTATATACACACGCACACACGCACGCACACACGCAACAGGAAGTTCTGGCTTCATGTTTTGATGATGACGATAATAATCGGGTAATCGGGTTTTTTTTTTTATATAACAGCAACAACAATTAATAATCAGTCAACCAACCAATCAATAAGAAAGAAAGAAAGAAAGACACGGCGCGCCCCCGCCCACCACCGCTGTGCGCGCGCACACGAGCGAGGAGAGACGAGAGCGAGAGAGAAATAGCGCGCACGCGCGTGCACTCGACTTCCCACGCACGCGCTTGTAAACAATCACCCGACTCGCCTTCTAAACAGAAGGTGGAAGAAAAAAAAAACACAAAGCAAAACATGGCGCATGCGTGGTACCTTTATCACCAATATCATCATCATCATCATCATCATCAAACAGAGAGAGAGAAAGAGAGAGAGAGAGGACAGAGGAGTGAAATCCTACATGATGGTGAATTTGCTCTCCACAGAAACGCCCCTTTGGTGGTATTAAAATGGCAGCCTGCTGATTATCTTCACTGAGAGAGAGAGAGAGAGAGAGAGAGAGAGAGAGAGAGAGAGAGAGAGAGAGAAAGAAAAACACACAACCACTGCATCCGAGTATTCATCTGTCCATCCGGAAACATGAAGCTCCAGGTTTTTACTGAAGCTCCTCGTGATGCATGTTGGGTTTCAGGTTCTGATCAGAACTGCATTCACAGAGCACATCTACTTCCTCAAAGAGAACTTTACTGCTGTTGTTACGCCCAGAATCACACACACACACACACACACACAGAGAACACTTCCGCTTTGGTCTGTATTGCGCCTTATTTCCGGAAACATTGGAACAGTGTAAAGTGTAAAATGTATCTGTGTAAATGTTCTGGTCCCAAACACACCAAAACAAGTCTGGATCACGCGCGCGTGCACCCCTGAGCCATTTCCGCTCCACACAATCCCCCGAGTTCAAGCAGAACACACACACACACACATACATACACACTCCAGCACAGGGGAGTGTTCTCTTAAATAATAACAATAATAATAATAATAATATAGTGTAACACACACACAGGGAGAGAAAGTGAGAGCACCTACAGGTCTGAGAATCAGCAGGAAAGAGAAGAAACAGAAGAACTGTAGCACCTACCCATCCATTGCACAGCAGAAGAACCTGAGACAAGCAGGAACAGTAGTGTGGACATGAGGAGGAGGATGGTGGTGGTGGTGGGGACTAAAAAGCTGCAGGATCAGAGCTCTGTGTGTGTGTGTGTGTGTGTGTGTGTGTGTTCGCTCCAGCCACACTGCTTCACTCCGAAATGAACACAAAGGCAGCACTTCCTGCCCCTGAGTCCTGACACCGAGCTCACAGCAAGAAATACACGGGCATGCTCACTACAAAATGGCCTCCTCCTCTTCCACTCCTCCTCCTCTACCACTCCTCCTTCTCTTCTCCACACTGACACACCTTTTTTATTTTGCAGAACACATGTATGGGTTGGATTAGACGGGTTTTGGTGGATCGGTGAGGAATATTTACAGAAATGTGCAGAAATTATAAACATCAAATCAACAAATCAGCCAATTATTTAATCAATCAATCAATCAATCAGGAAGGAAGAATAGAGAGAGAGGGCGCGTGGGTTTGCCTCCATGTTCACACAGAAGTGTGTGCGTGGGAACTACAATACACACACACACACACAGAACCGATTCCACACGGGAATCATGTATAAACAGTGAAGTGTGTGTGTGTGTGTGTGTGTGAGAGAGAGAGAGATGAACTCTTTCATGTTTCAGGTGTTCTGGAGTCTCTCTCTCTCTCTCTTTCTCTTTCTCTCTCTCTCTCTCTCTCTCTCTCTCTCTCTCTCTCTCTCTCTCTCTCTTCCTGCCATGTCACAGGACACTAATCTGCTTTCTGCTCAGTCTGTAGGAAACATGTGGGAACTTGTTGCACCAGTTGGACTGGATTTACTGCAGTCCTGCACACACACACACACACACACACACACACACACATTGTTTAGTATTCTAATGACTATTAGGTTCAGTCAAACACGAAGTAAAACTGTGAAGTTCACTGTTTGTAGGTCTGATGTTTAGACCAGCAGTCAGCGGGGGGAGAGGGAAAACACAGGAGAGGAACTACAGCGCCCTCATGCGGTATTATACATTATTGTAATGAATAATAAACTATTTAAAATCATATTAAATCGAAATGCACTAAAGGAACTAAAGCGAACACACTCCGGTGTTTATCAGAGCTACACAATGTAGCTGAGCTCAGCAGAGTCCAGAGGAGTGTGGAGAGGAAGTACTGCATTCACCAGGATGTTTCATGTTCCTCATTCCACATTCACATCAGTACAGTTCAGGAGGCATCTCAGAACCAATCCAGCCTTCCATCAGCGTGCTGAGCTTCTCCACATGTTAAGTTATTATGCAGTTAGTACAGCCCTCACGAGTAACATTTATCATCATCATCATCATCATCATCATCATCATCATCGTTATATTTATTTATTTATTTATTTATTCATGATTTGTTTTTGTCAAAGTCAAAAAGTTATTTTAACTACAACTACTGTACAAATCTATATTACTTCAAGAAACACTCAGTAAAGGAAAAAGGATCCATCATTACTTTAAGAAACGAAGCTCTCAATCCCAAACATCCTAAGAACATTAAATGTATTTCGAAGTGCATCTCTGAAATCATCAAATCTTATGATGGAACAGGCGCTCATGAGGACAGGAAGACAGAGAGCTACCTCTGCTGCAGAGGATACGCCTCAGATACTGATGAGTTACATAAATGCTTCTCAGAGTTCTACTGTTCAGAGGAGACTGCGTGAGACAGAGCTTCATGGTTGAAATGTGGCAAAGTAATAATTACTTCAGAAGAACAACAAGCAGAAGAGACTTGCTTGGGTCAAGAAACACAATGAATACAAGAGAGATATGGAGAGATGCACCAGATGATCTGGCCTCCATAATTATTCAATCTAAACCCAGGAAAATGTTTAGGATGAGTTGGCCTGGAGAGTGAAGGAAAAGCAGAGAACAAGCACTCAACACTTCTGACCCAATCATTTGACTGGTACTGTGTGTGTGTGTATGTTTAAACAGTTTACATTTTGTATGTTAACAAAGTTTTTTGGCGATTATTTACTGTGTAAAAGAATAATGGAGAATATCTATCTATCTATCTATCTATCTATCTATCTATCTATCTATCTATCTATCTATCTATCTATATATATATCTATCTATCTATCTATCTATCTATCTTTCCATCCATCCATCCATCCATCCAGAGGAAGAGAAGAAGTAGAAGAAGAACAGTAAGACCAGGAACAGAACAGGAATAAGTAGATGTTTATCCAGCAGAGGGCGCTGAACTTATACCACAGAAATTATTGTAGAATGTAAATATTATTGAGTTTGATACTGAAACATTGTATTAGTAATGAACGTTTCTAATGTTTATTTTGGTAAAAGAAACTGAACTGGACATCGAGGCGGTGGTGTTTCCGGACTTCCGGGTTTCTGGTGCAGCGACAAAGAAGCTGCACCGGAAGTGAAGGCGCGTGCATGAGTAGTAAAGTGTGCTAAAGGGCACGAGCAGCAGTGAGAGAAGTTCTCCGAGGTTCTGCAGCGGTTCTGTGTGTGTGAGAGTGTGTGAGAGTGTGTGAGAGTGTGTTTGAGAGATTCGCAGAGCAGGAGAGGAGCGTGTTCAGTCCATCATGCTGCAGAACACAGGGTGAGTAATGAAGGAATAACTGAAACAAAACATTTCACTTTAATGCCGAATAAACTGTTTACTTTCCTCCAGGAAACGCGTTTAAAGATGTTAAAGATCCTTTAGATGATAAATAATTATTGAGCTCAGAATCAGAGTTTACAGTCAGTTTATTAACCTTCTGATTAAAGGTCAGATTTGATAAATAATAGAATGAATACATGTTTTCAACAGCACGTGACCTTTGACCTTAATTAACCTCTGTATGCACAGGTGCAGAGAAATGCAGACACTGACCTCTGGCCAGGTTTATTTTTGCACGAGCAGAATTAAAATATATAAACTTTATACATTTCTTCCAGATCTTTTCCCACATTCTTTAAAAGAAACATTTAGGTATTAGATTGAACACTAGGACTGTAACTGGAAATAAAAGAATATGTTGTAAGTGTGTTTGAGTTTTTTCTCCTGATCCATGCTCTGTTACAGAAAGCTGTCCGGTTGTACCCTGTTCATCACCGGGGCGAGTCGAGGCATCGGTAAAGCCATCGCCCTGAAAGCTGCTCGAGATGGAGCCAACGTGGTGATCGCAGCCAAGACCGCTGAGACGCACCCCAAACTGCCCGGGACCATCTACACGGCTGCTGAGGAGAGTAAGGAGCTTTTAATCCCCGCAGCATCTCAGTCTCAGTGTAGAGTGTAGATCTCTATCATCTCTGATAAATCTCTCTGTTGAAACTCTATAAGTAGAAATGTGGTTTTTTATTTTTGTTTGTTTTTTAAACAGTAAGGCAGTCAAATTCAGAGGGTGTCTAAACTTTTGCACATGTGTCGTGTTTGGCTTTGTGTATCTCGCACTGCTCAGTTTGGCAGAATAACAAATAAATGTGGGGTTTTTGCAACTTAATTCATGGAAACGTTAATAAAAATGTTATAAATTAAAAACTCAAATTAAAAGCAACTGTTTAATGTCAAATAAATGTAATGATAATTATTTAATTGATGAATGAATTGTTTTAAAATAAATGTAAATAAAATAATTAAATGTATTTAAAATTATTCGATATATATAATGATGATAGAATGATATTTCCATAAACACAAAAATCTGCTAAATTGATGTGTTTTCAATAACGGTGTGTGTTTGGTCTCGCAGTTGAAGCTGCAGGGGGAAAAGCTCTTCCGTGTGTCGTGGATGTCCGTGACGAGAAGCAGGTGAGCGAGGCGGTGGAGAACGCCGTGCAGAAATTTGGAGGTGAGACACGGACGGAGAACCCAGAGAACTTCAGGAGTCCTTCTGTTTGTTAAATGTTTTCTCGTTGCCATGACTACAGGGATCGACATCCTGGTGAACAACGCCAGCGCCATAAACCTGACGGGAACGTTGGACACGCCGATGAAGAAGGTGGACCTCATGTTGGGTATTAATATGAGAGGAACGTATCTGACGTGAGTTACAGACCAGTTACTATAGTTTTATTTGTAGGATGAGGAAAAGGTCTGACTTCATATTCAGTACAAATATAAATCTTGTGATTCCTGATGAAGCTGAAATTTAAAAAGAATGGTTATAATTTACACAATTTTCTGTTAACTAGAAAACTTCTCCCAGGATCAGTTCTTTAAACTTTTGGAGCTTTTTATCAGTTAAATTAAACTGAGAACATTCCTGCGAAAAATATAATAAAAGATGAACAAGCAAAGTTCTGCTCTAAAAGTGCTGCATACATTCATAACATCCAGGTTTCATTCTTTTTTATAAAAAAATCTGAATTCGCTTTCTTACACAACATGGCCAAAAGTTAATGGACCTTAAGAACTGACACACAAATGTATCAGACGTCTTTGGATGGAGAAGCATGACCTTTTACCTTCACTTGAACTGGGAGACCCAAAACCTGCTCCTGTCCTTTGTTGGAGTGGAAGATCTCCTGCTATAGAGATCCAACACTACTGAACACCTAAGGGATTAATGTGAATGCTGACTGCACACCAGGAACCTCCTCACCTTCTCACCTACATCACTACCTGACTTTACTAACACCCTTGTAGCTGAATGAACCTCCAAAAAATCTAGTGGAACATCTTCCCAGAAGAGTGGAGCTCATTATAACAGTGCATAGAGACTAAATGTGGGATGGGATGTTTGAAAAACACGTACTATTCTTGTGCTCAGGTGTCCAGAGACTTTCGGCCTTGACTTTGTAAAATGTTCTCTTTTAATGTAACGTCACAGATCTTCCTGTTTCTGATTTAATATAAAGGTTATATTGTGTATCAGTAAAGGAACGAGTCTGAGACTGATCATGGTGGTGTAGAGAGTTGTGTTAAACTCGTTATTTGCTGGTTTCAGGTCTAAACTCTGCGTCCCTCATCTGTTAAAGAGTAAAAACCCTCACATCCTCAACCTCAGTCCTCCTCTCAACCTCAACCCCATCTGGTTTAAGAACCACACAGGTAAGAACCTCACCTGGGGAACCCAAACACTTCCTGTGCTTTAAACTGTTACTGACATAGCCACATTAAATACTGTGTGTGTGTGTGTGTGTGTGTGTGTGTGTGTAGCTTACACCATGGCCAAGTATGGCATGTCCATGTGTGTCCTCGGGATGGCTGAGGAGTTCCGTGGATCCATCGCCGTTAATGCACTGTGGCCTCGTACAGGTGAGTCCGTGTCCTCCTGGACAGGTGAACTGTCTCAGACAGGTGTAAATAGTTTTTTTGAGACAGGACGGTTGACTTGTCTCAGGACAGGTGAACTGTCTCAGACAGGTGTAAATAGTTTTTTGAGACAGGCGGTTGACTTGTCTCAGGACAGGTGAACTGTGTTGTTCATTATGGTTGTGTGTTAATGTTTAAAGCCATTCAGACGGCGGCGATGGAGATGCTCGGGGGATCAGGCGTGAGCAAACGGTGCAGGAAGGTGGACATCGTGGCCGACGCCGCCTACGCCGTGCTCACCAAGCCGGTCAGCTACACGGGACACTTCCTAGTAGACGAGGACATCCTGAAGAAGGAGGGCATTAAAGACTTTGATGTGTATGCGGTGAAGCCAGGTGGGTGTGGCTCAGTCTCTCTAACTCATTTCAGAATTCTTTTATGAGGATGTTCATCTTTTATTTATGGATTATTTTACTCAGGTCATCCACTACTTCCTGACTTCTTCCTGGATGAAGATCCTGAAGCACTCAAGAAGCAGATGCACGATCTCGGTTAGTGTGGTGTAAATGATAAGTCTGGTATTATAAGGGTTTTTTATTAATGGTTCACACATTAATGGAGACACAGTGAGGAACCTGCTGTCTGCCCTATTCCACATACATGAGCTCACAGACTCCTATGATTGGCTGCTGTTGCTGTGATTGACAGGAGAGTGAGATTATCCCCCTCCCACTTAGAGAATAGCCACTTTTGATCGTCTGGGTCACAGATGAGGATTAAATGCCAGAAATTTGTCAATAGAATAATATTAAAATTATTAGTTTGTAGTTTATAGCAAGTCGTGTGTTTATTTTTCCTCTCTGTGTATCACAGATGACACTCCTGAAGTAAACGCCTCCTCCAGCCCCATTTCTCAGACTTTTACTGTGATTAAGGAGGTGATCAACCCTGAACTGGTCAAATCCACACAGGGGGTCTACAGGTTTGAGCTCTCTGGTGCGTCTCCTCACTTCTTAATTCACTCCAGATCCTCTAATCTAATCCCATGTGTATAATGACAGAAGCAGGAAAATGAGGTGGTGGTGTGTTATTTCAGGGGAACACGCTGGAATTTGGTATATCGACCTGAAGAATGGAGCAGGTGCAACAGGCAGCGGAGAACCTTCAGTTAAAGCCGATGTGGAGATGAGTTTGGACAGTGAAGACTTCATCAAGATGTTTAAAGGTATGGAGTGACCTCTAATCACAACTCCAGCAATTCATCCTTCCAAGTAAAATTACATTTATCTCATAAAATGCTTTTTATAATTATTACTCTTTATCCAACAACATAAAATTTAAAATTAGAAAATTAGTACTGTAATTTGCTAGTAATGAACACAATTTATAAATTAATATAATTACTTGGTTATAAACTGTGTGTGTTTGTGTGTGTGTGTGTGTGTGTGTGTGTGTGTGTGTGTGTTTTGACAGGGAAGTTAAAGCCCACTATGGCCTTCATGTCTGGGAAGCTGAAGATTAAAGGTGACATGTCTCTGGCCATCAAGATGGAGAAGATGATGGCGTTGATGAACAAGTCCAAGCTGTGATCAGAAAGATTCTCCTGCGAGCTCGAGTGTGTGACGGACTGATCTTCTCTTTAACTATCATCTGATACGACTCACATATACATTCATTGTGTTTGAGTTTTCTATAGATAATAACACTACCGAAAAGAGGCTGTAAAATTACTCACATCTTTAACGTGTTCTGATGTTCAGTGTGGATTAAAAAAAGTTATCAATATTTCTGAATTTGTGTTTGATGATTGTCTCTGTTACATGAGTTACAGTTCTGTCTTCCCGACTCTCTTTCAGCCTGTCTTTATCTCCTAATCTTTCTCTCTCTCCATCTGTGAATCTTCATCTCATTAGCAGAAAAGTAATAATTCTGTAACAGACAATAAGAAATTCTAAGTGTTAAATTACCTCTAATGTGATAAACTTCTCGCTTTAACCCACACATCAAACCAGAAATAAAACTCATTTAAAGGGCTTATTTTGGAAATTATATCCACCATAATGTTAATTATTATTATTATTATTATTATTATTATTATTATTAGAACAACACAAAAACAACCAAATTTGAATTGTGAATATGTTTTTACAAAACAGATGGATTACAATTATTGATTATAATGAATGACTTTAATCAACTTTCTAAACATTTAAATTAATTGAATTGTTTAATAAAATTTGACAAATTTATCAGCTAGAATGTATAAAGTATGAAAATTGGTCCACTGCTTTCCTCTGTGTCTAATCTTCTCATATTTATTTAGTAAAAACACTTTTATTCTCTCAGAAGTAGGTTCATGTTGTACGTATGATGTGGCACATTTTCCCCAATAAAATCTAAATAAAATGTTTACAATAGAAATGTAAATAGTAACAAGCTGCTCCTTAGAGTCCAAACCCTACTGAGAATCTTCAGGATGTGCTGGAGGAGACTTTGTGCAGCGCTCAGACTCTCCCATCATCAATACGAGACCTTGGTGAAAAATCACTGCAACTCTGGACAGGAATAAATGTGCCAGAAGCTCATTGAAACGATGCCACGGAGAATGTGTGCCGTAATCAAATCTGAAGGAGGTCCATCTAAATATTAGAGTGTGGGACGTTCTTTCACAGGCAGTGTGTGTGTGTGTGTGTGTGTGTGTGTGTGTGTGTGTGTGTTAAAACAGAAGTCTAAAAAGCTCAGGATTGACTTCTACTGAACTCTTAAACTTTTATACTCAAGGGAAGAAATCACCAAATTGTATGACCAATTTATTGTAGGAGAAAAGATCAGCCGGGCGGAAGCTTAAACTCAGGAAATGATCAGAAGATTTCTTGTAGATCCTCAGAGGATGGACCAGCAGATGAACTGAGCTGAAAAACTGAAAAATGCTGATCTACAGAACACAAAATCTAAATCTCTTAAAGTTTGTATTCCAGGAGAGAGGATCCACTCTAAATCCACTCTAAATCCACTCATGATGGGGATTTCTTCCTTGATACAGAGGTAAAAATCACCTCCCTGAGTAAGTTCTTATTGTGAACACACAAACAGCACACTTGTGTTCATGATTGTTTAATAATTGAAATGTGAATATGATATTTTAAAAACAGAACTGCTGGAAGAGATGGATATTGGATCTGGGGAGGTAGAGATCCACAGACTGGTCCTGAGACAGGAAACACTTTGACTTGCACTGGGTAAATTCTACTTATTTTAGAGAAAAACGCATATTCATGTAATTAATACCAGAAACTAATATAAATAATAATAATACTGCATGTTGTTAAAATCTATTTATTTCACATTATAACAATTTTAAATCATTTATTCATTTCAGCACCAAAGTTTCACTCACACTAATATACGTTCAACTGCAAAATACATTTAAACACTATTTCCAGGCAAAAAACAAAAGAACCAGGAGAAGATCAGGAGGAAATGGAAGAAAGAACAATTATAAAGTTGTTGTTCAGAAGTTGCTGCTGAGGCAGAAGTTAAGGTTGAAGACCCAGAGATGGATAACAGCAGCACATCTTCTCACACTGGTTTTCTCACACTGGTTTTCTTGCCTCTTCAGTGGACTTGAAAATACAAAGCATGAATTCTGTAAAATCTGATAGTGGAATAAGTAAAACAAGTGGCAGGTTATTTTTTGCCACACGTCTGTATTAACACGTGAGCAGTAGTTGGTCACATGACACCAGTTCGACCCTCTTGTACACTACTGTAGTGCACTAGTGAGGGTGAAGCCCATGACACTTCTGCACACACTTGTGCATCATTATAACTTTCTAATGTCGCATTATTACTGTTCTCTCCTTTATCTTCTTCATTTTTGTTTAATGTTTTATATTTCATATTGCTGTAGTTTACCCGAAGCCTCATTTAAGAGTTTGTACAAACTGTTACTGAAATCTGTAAATATAAAAACTAAAACTTTCAACTTGAAACCTCATATAAATAAACAGCAAAGTGGATCAGGGACCGGAAGTAGTTTTAGTTTAAGTAAATATTTTATTATTTTTACTTCAAAATGTTTAATAAACTATAAATAACAGTCAAAATAAAATAAACACTGTTAATATTAATATTGTTGCAGTTTAAATAAATAAAATAAAATAAAAATAGGTTACAATTGATGAAAATGAAGGCGATTCTAGACCGGAAGTGACGTATGGTAAAAGTCTCCTCCTGAAGAAAAGTGTTAAGGAGGCCATTTTTGTTTGGGGTAAATAATAATAATAAAAAAAGCTCGGCGGGTTTATAGATCAGTGAAGAAGCTGATGATGGATCAGAGTTAAACAGTGTTGGGGTTTTACACATTAAACACTTCCCCACATGTGAGCCGGTCAGTGTTTCATCTCCTGTGTGAAGGTAAATCTTTCTGTTAGCTCTGATGCTAGCGCTCTTTGTTAAACCATATTATCCCGTTAGCGTGCTAGCTTAGCTGTCTAGCTAGCTGTCGTTATTTATGTGATTCGTGTTAAAAATCGCTTTAATACTCTAATTAATAGTGTTTATTTTATCGACACGTGTTGAGAGTGGAGAGTGCAGCTTAGCGCTTGTTGGTTGATGTCGTTGTATAATTAGCTCTGCGGCTAAGCTGTCACCTGTACAGCAGGTAGATCTCACCTCACCGGCTTTACCTCAGGTTTAAGATAAACACCTGAATTAATGTCTTAATGAATTAATAAATGGACCAAATACGGATTTAACATTTATTAATAATTTGTTTTGGATTTAATATAATGCTAGCTTGGTAAATGAATAAGTCCTGTTGGTGTAACGTGATGTATTTATCCACAATACATTATTTTGTGCTAAATAAGCCACCAGAAAATGACGAGATTAAATTATAAACCTGATTAGTAATTCTGTATACTGGTTGCCATAAAGCAAATTGGTCAGGTTGTTAGTAAATGGAAAAGTCTTTCGGGAAGGAGTCGATTCTTTGAGTCGGCTCTTTCAGGTCACTGGTGAGAGGCGGGTTGTTTAGATGAGACCAGTATTTTGGAATTATATAACGTAAAGGAGGACATTCAACAAATCAGCCACATGAATATGTAAAGATCACAAACTATCGCAAAAATATTGTAATAATGATGATGATAAATGCAGTGTCGTTTGGGAGCTGAAAGAGTCGACTCGTATTGAATGGGAAGTGGGAGAATAGTGGATAAGGCACAAGGTCGGGGTTTCAACCCCCAGCATCGCCAAGCTGCCACTCTGGGGCCCATGAGCAAGGCCCTTTACCCTCTGTGCTCCTGGCACTCAGACCCCAGCTTCCTAACCTCACTGGGATCGGCAAAGAAAGAATTTTACCATATTGAACGTGTAACTTGTAAAAAATAAGCTGTTAATTAAGATTTGAATCCGATTGTGAATGTTCCTAGGCGAGGACACTTATCATGGGTGACTGCTTACACACCTCGGCTGATAGTTTGTCCAAACTGGTGAAATGGGCCCACAGTCACGGAACGATTTGCACCCTGATCCCGAGCCTGAAGCACCTGCTGACTGAGGGAGCTCATGGAAACCTGACTGCACTGTGGGGCTGCAGCGCCGGCCACGCCTACCACTGGCCCTTAACATCCTCCTGTAAAACGGTCCACAAGGATCGGATGTGTTATGAGCGAAGCGGCCGAGGGATCAGTTCAGAATCTCTGTTGCAGGGAGCGTCGTCCATTCAGAGCAGCTCCACGCCGAGGTTCCTGAACAGCACGGCCAAAACGAGCAAAGGTGACTCGAACCAGACCCGAGACTCGTACGACTTCTCCAACTGCAGTGAGCCGTCCGAGATGGACGACAACGCAGAGGAGCACCTGTTCGACATCGTGTGCGAGTCCTCAGCGACAGACGAAGAGGGCGATTCCGAGCCCAGGGTCACTCCCAGAAAACGAAGCACCAAGGGGTCGGGCTCGGACGATTCTGCCGATCCAGGAGGGAAAAAAATCAAGCAAGAGCGAGCTGAGGATTATTACACGGTGGCTAACGCACAAGCACAAGCCGCCTCAGAGGGCGTTCCGTCATGTAGCATCTCTCAGTCACCCAAACCCACCTCTCAGATCAGACCTTCATCCAGATCTTCAGCACAGCACAATTCACAGCTCCTGGAGGATGGAGATCTGGTGGGTGTGTCCTCCTCACCACTGGACAACTCCTCCTCATCCGTGACCAAACACATGCACACGCCTATCAGTGGCTCTCAAAACAGAACGCACATGAACTCGCACATGAACCTGGCAGCCAATCAGAGCACGGCGTCTCTGAGCCAACCAGGACGGAGTGACATGGTGGAAGTGCTTCCTAATGGGGATTTCAGCCTGCCCTTTGAGGATCCCTCAGGTGTAGTGCACCCTGAAATAGACCTTTTAGCAGCACAGAGTCTCAGCGCAGAGCCCAAAGGGGACACAGGTAAAGATATTTTACTGAAAAGGTTTATTACTTTTTTTTACAAAAATCTCAGTGTCTTCTGGAAAAAAAGAAGGTTTTAAACCTTTCCTCAGAAATGTTCCATTTAAATTAGTTGATAAAGAGTTAAAATATAAACACGACTATGAAACAAATATAAATGTGCAGGTGTTCCACAAAACCAGCGTCTATCTGTTTATCTGTAGCTCTCACACTGCAGCAGGAAGTAGGAGTTCCAGTTACTTTACTGAAGTTTATAAGGGACACACTACTACCTCGAGAAAACTAGTCCCTTTTTTTAAAGGGCGACACTTTATTTCTAAACACATTTTTATCTTTATTTCTGATGTCAGAATGAAATTGTTTACTTGCTGGTTCAGTATGTTGAGGTTTAAATGATTTATTATTAATTTATTTTGCGCTCGGCTGTTCGAAGGCTTGAATGTCATGTTAATTTATAAGCAGCTAAACTTCAGCTTGTACCGTACGAGAGAGCGAGTATTTCCCCTGTCTCATGTTCCTTTGTACCAACGCTTTACAATCAGTGGGGTTTAGGCTCTTCACATGCCGGACCATAACACAATTTTATTATTAGTTCTAAAAAAAAAAAAGATCCACTGCTGCACCTCTAAAGCCAGTTTTTTTTATAATGGTGCTTTTCATCGTGTTTATAAAAGCGATTAGTTCTGCAGCCCAGTGTGGTTCAGTCGCCATGTTTATCTAAGTGTCTTTATACAATATTGTGGGGTTTTTTTATTTATTAAAACATGAAATGAGTCTAAAGCATATCCAGTAGTAATGAAACACTCCTGGAATTCCCTGATTCAAGACTTTGAGAAAGAGAACACAGTAGAACACAGTTGTATTTTTATCAGGAATGATCTCTCCAGGTGACATTTCATTTTGTACATGTAAATAAACACAACCAGGCCAAAACATCACACACACTTTATTATTTGATTGTGTCTCATTATAGTGCGCTTATGCAGCGTTATGACGGTTCTGTCCATCACATTCAGTAGCCCTTGTGTTTTTAAAAATACGTTACTGTTACTACATCATTCTGGAACGGGGAAAATCTGGACTCCTTCGACCACATGACCTTTTTTATTGCTCCTGAGTCTGATCTTCATGCTCCTTTTCAAATTCTGATGAGTCTCAAATCATAAGTGGGTTTTTCTTAAAGCTACACAGCAGTTTAGTTCCAGTTCCTTGAAATCTCTTCACACTTTACATGTGGAAATGCTTTTACTTTCACTATTCGACATTGCTGTGAGTTCGATCTCCAATCATGATCATTCAAGATATTTTTCCAACCACATTTCCTCCTGGAAACTTGATGAATCACCAATTCTTCCCATTTTTAATAACGTATTGGACACGTCTCAGTGCAGTGTTTGTTTGTCATTATAGAAATCCCCATGGCTGTTTTCTGCTTAATACAGGTCAATAATTTGATGCCTCTGAACAGAGGAATGTCTTTTCCACAACCTCAGGAGATGTCCTCCTTCAAGGTTGTGTAGGAGACGAGAAGCTTCTCACTGCATCAGTTAGGGTTCAGTAACGTGACGTAGCTGAAACATTGGGGAGGATGTAGATCAGTGCTCAAGAGGTTGGATGTCTGATCAGAAGGTTGTGGTTTTAGCTGCCACTGCTGGGCCCTTGAGCAAGGCCCTTAACCCTCACATACTCAGTTGTTTGGTTGGAATTAATTGTGATTTGCTCTGGATAATAATGGCGTCTATGCTCTAAATGTAAAAGAGATCTTCTGTATTCATCTCAGTAATCCAGGTGGAGACTTTCTTTTGGTCAGACAGTACATGAGATCACATTACATCCCAAACAGTTTCAAATACATTCATATGTGTTAAAAGCTCCAGTATTCGTTTTATTAGAACGTGTATGAGACGTGGCTCAGTTTAGAGTGAAAGTCCACCTGGCTCGGAGTAAACTCGCTCTCTCTCTGACACTAAAGCGTTTTTTTCCTTGCGACGCTCCACGGATGTTTTTCATTTTACTCCTAACGGAACAAAAGCAACATCTTTCCGAGAGAAACGGTGAGTGGAGTTTTCTAGTGTTTCTACTCGTATGTTTGTGCACTGATTTTATTATTATGATCATTTTTACAGAATTAGTTTTGTGTAAAATCTGCTCTAATGTTCACAGGTGGGAACTGAAGACTCCGTGCACGTTCTGAATGCCTCTCAGGGTTAGTTGCGCAAGACTTTTCTGTTCTATGTATTTATTTATTTATTTATTTATTTATCACGTTCTTGTACTTTGTTGTGCTCTTTTTTTTGCTCTTTTTTTTTTTTTTTTTTTTTTTTTTTTTTTATTCGTAGGGAAAATAATTTGGATGAAGTTCTGCATAATAAAACATTCCCAATTTCTTTGTTGAAAATGTTTTTTGATTTTTTGGTGTGTGTACACTTAAAGATCCGTAGTGTGAGATCTGACGCGTATGTAGGTGTGAGTGCTGTGTAACAGTCAGGACGCTGTGGAGGGAATTGGATTACACAAAAATTCCTAATAAACCCATCTCCTGTCACGTGCACACGTTTTCAGAGAACAATGTTCACTCAGTAATAATGTGCTTAATGTGGCCGTGATGTGGGTCGAGCTGAATTGAGTGTTAAACTTCGCAGGATGTCTGAACTCGGAGGAGTCGTTCTGGCCGTCCACCTCAGAGCTCTGTTCAAACCCCGAGAGTCATCCTGAGGAAAGAAGGCAGCTGGAGGAGTACATCACCAGCGTGGGTGAGGATCACACTTTATTTTATTATAAGTCAATTAATTACACTAGAAAGTGTCTAATTGTAATATAAAATAATGTATTTTATTTGTTAAATTGATTTTTATTTTATGTATTTTGATTGGACAGATCCAGTTACGTTACGGAACCTCCAATCCGTCATCTCGCGGGTTCTCCGGTTCCACGAGCAGACTCGAGTGCAGGCTCAGAGTCCTCCTCGTCCTGGAGAACAGGAACTGTTTCCCGGTTCAGGACTGTTCCTGCCTCCGTATAAATTAGCCTGTATTCACCAGGAGTCACGTCAGGACAGCATGCGGCTCTTCCACCTGCTGTTCGAACACTTCTTCACCGAGGAGGACCTCGTCGGAGCCGTGGCTTTCGGGAAGAGAGGAAAAGTACCAGATGGGAAAAAAATCCTGGACAGGAGAAAAGTGGACGGGATCATTTGTAAGCAGTTTATCAGCACTTTTAGATTCTGCATTCTGATTGGTCAGGACGTGTAGATGAATGATATTTATCAAGATTATTTTTTTGGGGGGGAAAAAAATATATAATATAAATAATTGGCGTGAAACAAAACAGATCCCACTGGGGACTTCTTCTCTACATCAAAAGATTCTCTGTCGAGATGTTCTGTGGAGTGTCTTGCTGTCAGAGCGGCTTTTCTCAAGAATTCATCAACACCTTCTGACCCATCAGAAAGATAGAAATAGCTCATGATGCTTTTTTTGGGGAGATGATCCTTAAAACTGTTGTGTTTCCTTCACAGCATATGTTCTGCGCTGCTCCACGTTGGACGGCTGGACGCCCGTGGAATCGGCCAAGCTGAAGAAAGCGTGTATCAACAAGTGCAGACTGAGGATCGGACAGAGGAAGAAGTTAGCTCAGGGGCCGTATCTGTTCCACAAGTCTGGCCCGTCGTACATCTGAGCTCCGGAGCGTCCTTTTTATTGACTATGTACAGGATCACAACATATCAAAGCTTCTTCTCCACATCACTGAATTTCAGCTTTTCTAATTGTTTTTAATTAAGTGTCCTCATGTGTGTGTGTGGGCGGAAACACACTCGGAACAGAGACGGAGCAGAAACCGCTTGATGCTTATTTCTAGACGTTTGGAAAATTCCAGAAAATGTTCTGTTTTGGGTAAAAAAAAAAAGAAATACAATTTTAGATAAGATCCGTCATCCTTCAACATTTCATTATTAACCGCTCTCTGGGCTGCTTTCACACTCTGAGTGTTAATCACCCTGTAACCATAGCAACATTCTTACCAGTCTTTGCTAATATGAGCTATATGACTAACCCAGCCCTGATGAAGATGAAGATGAGATTAAATACAATTTCAGATAAGATCCGTCATCTTTCAACATTTCATTATTAACCGCTCTCTGGGCTGCTTTCACACTCTGAGTGTTAATCACCCTGTAACCATAGCAACACTCTTACCAGTCTTTGCTAATATGAGCTATATGACTAACCCAGCCCTGATGAAGATGAAGATGAGATTGGTGTTCATCTCAGCTGTAGCCTCAAAAGCAGAAAACATGCTGCTGCTGTCTGGTTCTTCATCCATCTGAAGTTCTCTTTATATCTCAGGATTTCTCACACGCTGGAGAAGGGTGGATGCTCTTATGATTTATACACAATGATCATTAATGATCATCACCAGCAGATGATCTGATGAAGTTTTGGAATTGTTTAAAACAGGGTCAAGGTCACAGCAAGGCCAAATGTCTGCAAAATATTTTTTCACTTCCTGTATGAAGTTGAGCCTCAGGCATTCTGGTCACACCTTGAACTCAGGATCTCCATGTTAATGTGGAAGGTGAAATATATTTCCGATCGGATTCCCAGAAATCTCCCCGTGTTCACTCACAAACAAGGCACAGTTTTCACCAGAACGTCGTGCTCCAAGGTAGAATGAGTTTTTTTCTTCTGACCAGTCGGGCCATGATGAGAAAAAACGGTTGTTGGTCTTGGCTGCTAAACAGGAAGACTGAAGGCTCACACACACTTCCTGTAAAGCACATAAATCACTTCTTGCTATCACACACTGAAGTGAAGCTCCGTCTGCCCTCTTCTACATACCTGATCTTACAAATGCACGTGATTGGCTACTGTCTCATCAACAACAGCAAGAGTAACTTTCTTCCATTCACGAGTTGTTTCCTCGTCAGGGTTCGATCTCGATGATGCTCTTAAAAAAAACGCTGCTGTGAACAGAAACACACCGACATCGGCACTTTTCTAACGTGTTCCACTTTTCCGCAGGTTAACGTACGAGACGTGAGTTTAGGGAATAAACCCAGCGTGTGAAAGCAGTCAGTAATCCCTGATCAAACTCCTGAAAAAAGAAAAAAAAGATCAAATATTACCCGTCTGGGATTTTATTAAGAGGAACTGTATAAAGGTTTCTTTCTGAACTTTGTAGCATATTTTATTATCTATAATAAACGTTGGAAGTGTTGATGGTGTGATCACTGTTCTTTTTTAAACGGTGATGGTGTGCACTTTTTATCCAATGTATTGTTTTTTTTTTATCTCTTTATTTTTACTTTATTTGCACAAAAGCTTTACATTGTATAAAAGTGAAATTGTTACAGCATTCGTGTCTGTTTTACGTTGTATGTTGCGTAGCCATCGATAACCACAAACACTTACGCTGTATTGCCAAAAGTATTGGGACACAAGACTGTACTTCTTCCTCAAACTGTTACACAAGATTAGAAAAGCAGAGGGTATTTTATCAGCGAATGGGAAGAAATGTGGAATTTGATGTTCAAAAAGTACCTGCAAAACGCAGTCAGGTGTCCACAAACCTTTGGTCACATAGTGTTTATTACACCTGTAGATTTTTGGTGTACATTATAAGGTGAAGAATGCAGTAATGTGTAAACACACACGAGATGCTTTTCCTTGGATTTGACGGTATTTGAATTATTGAGTGATCTGTTCAGTTATGGACCGGTCCGCTCTACATGTGTAAATAATCAGTTTTGATATTCAGTACATCGTCGGGTGTAGGGTTTATTTTCTAAATAAATATTTTAGTAAAATCTGAAAAACAGTCAGGTTTGGATATTTTTGTGTGTTTAATCCACATCTGATCTCCATGTAAAACTGCAGAGAATAAATTCTGTATAATAATATTAATAATAATAATAATATATCGTCAATATATAATTTTTAAAGGTCGGTATAGCTCTGTGTTAAAATCTTCATTGTGTGTGTGTGTGTGTGTCACAGCGTATGAGATCGAGAGGCTGAAGGCTCTCCTACAGGTGGAAAAGAATAAAAGCATGATGATGGGAGAAACCATCAGCAGCCTGAAGCAGGATAAAGAGCTGCTGCAGCAGGAACTTACCAAGAAAGCTGAGCTCATCTGTGAGTTCCTCCAGGACCAACTTCGACCTGGTAAACACCTGATCATTATATACCTGATCACTACACACCTGATCATTATATACCTGTACACTACACACCTGATCACTACACACCTGATCACTATATACATGTACACTACACACCTGATCACTATATACATGTACACTACACACCTGATCACTATATACATGTACACTACACACCTTATCATTATATACCTGATCACTACACACCTGATCACTACACACCTGTACACTACACACCTGTACACTATATACATGTACACTACACACCTGATCACTATATACATGTACACTAAACACCTTATCATTATATACCTGATCACTACACACCTGATCACTATATACATGTACACTACACACCTGATCACTATATACATGTACACTAAACACCTTATCATTATATACCTGTACACTACACACCTGATCACTACACACCTGATCACTACACACCTTATCATTATATACCTATAAAACGTTGTGTAGATGTGACTCACCAGGGCAGCGTGGTGATGTAGAGGTTTACAGTGTCACACTGTAATGGGGTAAAGGGGTAACAGTGTGGTGAGATTGTAGTGTAATGATGCAGTTTTGCGGTGGTTTTGTTTGTTGTGTGTTGTTTAGATAAGAGACGAGTTCATCCCTCCAGTCAGATGGAAGCAGGAAGTTCTCACCAGCTGATCGGCTCGTTCCCTGATGAAGGAGCTCCGTTCGAGTCTCCGGCGCTGTTCGACTCGTTTGAGGAGGTGGAGGTTCACCCGCTAGACCGACAGAGAACCATCAAGGTCTCCTCCAAGAGGAACCGTGACGGAGAGAACACCCGCGTCAGGAGTATGTGAAACGGGACACTCCGTTTTAGAGAAACCCTTTAATCCAACAATAGCAGTGATGATCTGTCATTTCTCTCAACATGGGTAGAAGCTTCTGCAGTTCCACATCATCATGAGATCATGAGAAATAATGACTGAAAGTGTGTGAGAGAACAGTTTTTGTTAAGAATGTTCCTGTGTGTGTGTGTCTTTTCTCTGCAGTGAAGAACGTGGTGGGTGTGATCGCACGCTACATGACGGCTCTGCAGGAATTCCGCCGCAGCGTCTCCATGAAGGTGGCCTTCGACCGAGTGGGCGTGGACCGGAACACCATCTCCAGGACGGCGGCCATCGCGGAGCTGAGTCTGGCCGCGCCCGAGGTGTTCCACGCCCTGCCTCCGTGGGACGAGAAGGAGGAGACGCTGGCGCACTACGCTGTGAGATGCAGGCAGGCCATGGACGAGAACATCAAGGCCAAGATCAAAGCCATGAAAGCCAGAGGAGAGCTTTTACCCATCGTCAGCAAATGAAACGTTTTCCCTCCGGTTCTCAGTGTTGCTCCACAGCTTCAGAGGAACAACAACTAAAAAACTAAAAGTTCCTCCTGACTTTACCATCGAATGATTTTTAATGTGATGTATAGATATTTACACTACACTCAGAGACCACCGTTTTCTCTCTCGTATTATCTTTGTGCCACGTTTGGACCAGTGTTGACCTCGTTATCACACACACACACACACACACACACACGGTTTACAGTTTTCACTGCATGCTTATCACACACACACACACACACGCACACAAATAAAATCTGTTCCATGTTCTCACGCAGCCTGGTGAGAAGAACATCACTGTTCCTGACAAGAAGAAAGCACAAACATCTCACCTGTATGAATATGCAAATAATAAACCCCACCCACTTCCTCTGCAGAACCAATCATGTACATCAGCTCTTTAACCTACAGGTCCTTCATTTGCTTATTTGAATCTGATCTGAGCGTCTGATTTACGCCGTAGTCACACTGCCCAGACGTCTGGATTAGACTTTTTATTTATAAGAAGCGTTTAATTGCAGTATATTTTATTCCACTAATAAATCATTTGCTCAATAATTCAATTAAAGGAGGATTTATTAATGATCTCAAACTATTCTTTTTTTTAATTGTTATAAAATGTCCATGTTTATGAAACTGATGCATTTTTCATACGAGGGCTTCATCCAGTCGTTCCAGCACTCGAGACCCTGACCTGCTAGATGATGATGATGATACAGATGTAGAACAGCTGCTCAAGTCCACATTTTGTTATTGGATGTGAATGAACAGTGTAATCAGTGAGTGGAGCTCGAGGAGATTTTCTCAGGTGAAACCCCACCCCTGAAACTGAGCAGATCTGTAGAAGGTGAAGGACTGGTTAAAAACATCTCTTCTTCTTCTCCTGGTCACTCTGCGTCGAGTCGCGGCAGCACGGGGAGGATCAGGTTCCCGAATGAGGAGTCTTGTGTGATGAAGAAGCCTGATGAGTGAGCGTGTGCATGCTGGAACAGAACAAGCAACAACTTGATGAACGGAGAAGTTTGGTTTCAACATCAGTCTGGAAAACGCTGATCTCAGAGCTGTTACCTGTAACGCTGCTTTCTGCTGCGCGGCGATGTGCTGCTGCTCCGCGTGATCCCGAAACTCCTTCACTGGAGGTCTGGAGAGCGGAATACTGACACACACACACACACACACACACACACACACACACACACACAGGAGCACCTTCATGATCACTGTGGGTTCAGTATAATTACACCACAGAACATGGGCTTTTATGGAACATGAATGAAAGGAGCTTCAGGTCAACATTTTCAGAGGTCAAGCTTGAAGTTTTCAGACATTTTTGAGAGATGACCATTTTTTAACTTCTGATTAGAGAATAATGAAAAGTTACAGCAGTGTGAAAATCAGGAGGAGAGATTATGATGAATGAATGAAAGTGAAACCAGCAGCGCAGAGTCTCTGGATCTGGAGGTTTTTAGAGAAACCTTCAGAAGGACAGGTAAGACCTTTACTTCATGTTCCTCCTCTTGTTCTGTGGGTATGTAAACTTTTGCACTCGGTTTTAAAAGAGGATAGAAAGTGGAAGGTCTCACCTGGCTCCTGGATTGTTCATAGACTGACTCTGGATCAGGCGCCGCTTCTCTTTATCCAATTCCGCTAAAATCGCCACTCGGTTTTTATTCTGAAATCCTGCAGGAGGAGAAACAACAAATATTTCAAATACATGTTTCACCATTAATAATAACAACAACAACAACAACAACAATAATAAATTAAGTATGTTTAAATACTGAAACCTGGTCAGAATTTCAGTTTAGTGAATTATATTAGAAAGATAAAAGATGATTAACACTTTTGATGCTTCAAAGTTTCAGATTTGTATAAAATTGTTAAAGACAGGAAGCTGGAGGAGTTCACCCTTTCTTCTTCTTCTTCTCCCATTAGGGGTCTCCACAGTGGATCATCCGTCTCCACACCCCCTGTCCTCTACATCTGCCTCCTTCTACACCAACTACCTGCATGTCTTCCCTCACCACATCCATAAACCTCCTCCTTCCTGGTGTCTTCATCCTCAGTATTCTCCTTCTGATATACCCCATGTCCACATGTCCAAACCATCTCAATCTCACCTCCCTCACCTTGTCTCCAAAACGTCCTACATGTGCTGTCCCTCTAATAAACTCATTTCTAATCCTGTCCATCGTCGTCACTCCCAACAAACATCTCAACATCTTCAGCTCTGCTACCTCCAGCTCCACCTCCTGTCTCATGTCCACACGGATATTACTTTATAATTTGAATAGAACTCTGTATTTACCTGTACCTTGTGCCGGTGGATTTGACGCCATTTTTTAAATTTAATTTCAGATTTAATTCATTTATGAAGCGGAATCACGCTTTGTTTTCAGAGCTGTAATTTCTTCCTCGTCCTCCTTTGTGTGTTTTGTGTGGTGAGGTCGAAGCGCTGCGCACTGCCACCTAGCGGACAGAACGGTTTATACATTACACGCTATTAGTGAAAGCTCTCTTACTGACATCTAGCGGACAGAATGGTTTATACATTACACGCTATTAGTGAAAGCTCTCTTACTGCCACCTAGCGGACAGAATGGTTTATACATTACACGCTATTAGTGAAAGCTCTCTTACTGCCATATAGCGGACAGAATGGTTTATACATTACACGCAATTAGTGAAAGCTCTCTTACTGCCGCCTAGCGGACAGAATGGTTTAGACATTACACGCTATTAGTGAAAGCTCTCTTACTGCCACCTAGCGGACAGAATGGTTTATACATTACACGCTATTAGTGAAAGCTCTCTTACTCCAGACATTGAGGACACGCCCCCTTCTGATAATCAGGTATGACCAAATACAGGTATACAGATATTTATACACAAATAGTCATGTGTATACCGGGAGCCAGGGCGCCGGACAGCAGGTCAGCTTAGGTTTTTAGGAAAGCACAGGTGTACAGTGACTCAGGACTACAGTTTGCTCTGATCTCCATCACTGCACCTCAACATCGTTTATCTGTAATAAATGGACATTCGGTGGAACCCAGATGAGGATGAGGTTCACTCTTGAGTCTGGTTCCTCTCAAGGTTTCTTCCTTCTGCATCTCAGGGAGTTTTTCCTTCACCACAGTCTCCACCGACTTGTTCATCAGGGACAAACTTACACTTATAAAGAACATTTTTATCTCCACATCATCAGTGTAAAGCTGCTCTGAGACAATGTTCATTATTAAAAACAAATAAATATGAACTGAATTGAATAAAGTAGTGCCTGAAGATCACCATCACATCTTCACTAATAATGAAGCTGATAAAGTAACTTCTGGTGCTGTTGATCAAAATCACTGTTCTCCACATGCAGAACTCCTTAAGCAGTGCATCGATTTAGAACGCGTTCATTTTATTTGTATTTATTGGAGGTCACGGCTGGAGGTATAAAATGACTCAGTAATGCAAAAGTCATAAAATAAATATCTATAATAACATTAATAATAAACTGGTGTCTAAGACTTAAGTCAAAACATTTTAATAATTTTTTTTCTTAAAAAGATCAAGATTTTGAGCTAAAGAATTAAATAGACCTAAAGCAAAGTGTTGATTTTAGAAATGAATAATAATCCAAACGCATGTGTGTGTGGTCTTGCTCAACACTGATCAGCTGGACAGGACAGGAGACAGGCTGGGACACGACAGGACAGAGGGGAGAAGATGAGAAGGAATGGAAGGTGATGGGACACTTGGTGGAGGAAATGTCAGCCGGATGGACGTTTACACACACACACACACTTACACACACACACACACACGATTAAACCATGTTAGTGTACTGTTGTTTTACTTCCTGTTCAGAATCAGGAGTTTTCCTTCTTCTCCTCCTCCACTCACCTTTCTGCTCAGCGTGATTCACTGAGGGGAAAAAAGAAATCAGTGTCTCCCACAGACCTCCTGCTGGTGCCACACACCACATCACGTTACATTACACAGGAACAGAAAGGAGACGGACATGTGGAAGAGATGAACAGGGTTTTTTAGTAATAATGCTTAAACCCTCCTGCACATCAGCAGGAAGTCGGTACAAAGCAGACGCCGGTGCGAGACTCCGCCCCCGTGGAGAATCCTGTCAGGAGATTGGGCGAGGAGCAAATAAATACTGATGTGTTATGAAGAGGCTACAGTAAAGGCTACGTACTGTATATAAGTCATGATTATTAATGGAGCTGAGGATATTAGCGGTAAATAAACAGCAAGGTGACGAGAGAAAAACAGAGGGAGAAAAAAAAAACAGGAGGGAAAAACGATCACGTTATGATTGTGGGTTTAAAACGAGAAGGTTAACGAGCATAAAAATGATTCTAAAATCAATTCCCTCTACAGAAGTGACCTGTACAAGCAACACCCACACACACACACACGATGCAGATGAAGCCGACAGCCGCAGCAGTTCTCATCTAATAAAGTTTGTCTCTGTGTGTCCATTTTAGCTCTGCACGTGCACACACACGTGCGCACACACACACACACGTGCACGTCCAGCTAATCGAAGTCCCACTCTGTACAAAAGCACGAGTTCCACAATAACCCCTGTAGCAGAACCACAGTGTGTGAGGTTCTAGCAGTTGATGGAACAGTCTGTCTTGGCTTTAGCAGCAGAGCTGATGATTCTGCACAGGCAGTGACCGAACTCCTCCAGGATCAGTCTCTCCGCCACCGCCTGGGGCTGATTATAACGCTCCGCCTTCCTCCCCTGCTCCAGCAGACAATCACACGTCGCCTCGGCTACCTCCTTCGTTACAAACGTGTACGGCAACCTGGGAGGGAGGGGGAGAGAGAGAGAGAGAGAGAGAGAGAGAGATTATGTGGATTAAATGGATTAGAGTGGCAGAGAAATATATAAATAGAAAGAAATAGAGAGGGGGAGTTACAAAGTTATATGGAGAGTTTTTTTAACAATGAAAACAAAGAAATTAAGTGTGTGTGTAGTAGAGTGTGTGTGTGTGTGTCTGTGTGTGTAGTCGTACTTCCCGCCGCTGCTGCTGATGGTTGGTGTGGTCCTGGTCAGCAGGTCTGAGATCTGAGAGGACAGTTTGGTTTTAGCTGCAGTTTGCTGCTGCACACGAACCTCCGCCGCATCGGCCAAGTGCATCAGAGTCTTTCTCTCAGGACTCTCCTCAAAGTTCTTACAGCCCACACACTTACAGATCGACGAGCACATAATCTTCGCCTGGGAACACACACACACACAAACACACACACACACACACTTCATTTCTACAATATCCTGAAATCCCTCCCTGCTTTTTTGCTCTTTAAAATAAATTAAATAAAAACTAAATTAAAATGATGAAAATCCAAAACATTTGATGAAGTAACAAATATGACCGGAGGTTTACATCCGTGTTTACGGCTCCGTTGATGTTAATGTTCCACTGCACTCTCACCTCATAACACTCGCAGTAATTTTTTAAACACCCCGACTTTTTACAGTTGCAGCCTTTGCTGTGTCTCCTCTCCGATTCTCCTTCCTTCCCTTTACCGATCTTCGGCTTGAAGGCCACCGGGTTTCTGTCCAAACAAGCCTGAAACATTTCAAAACAGATCCCATTGTGTTTTTATTCCTCGTGATTCTCTCTGCTCTGAAACACACTCTACACGCTGAACCAGGAAAACAATCAACAACAGAAACACTCCTCAGAACCTTAATGGCTTTCAGGCGATCGCTCTCGTGGTCCAGGTTGTTGAAGCAGTTCACACAGTTGCAGTTGTTGCAAAATTCTCCGTTTGCAAAGCAGTCGCAATATCTGACAAATACAAATATATATGATTACCCGATATTTTACACACACACACACACACACAAAACTACAAATACATACACACACACACACTACTACCTACACACACACCCACACCCACACACACACACACACACACACACACACACAACTACCTACACACACGTACAGTTTCAGGCACTGTGATTTGGTGCAGTTACAAGGCTTCCGTGGTCGTGAGGTCGCGTCTGATGGAGATAAACTGCAAATACAAACAAATAAAATGATTAATTATTAAAATTCCTAAACAGGCATAACAGTGACATCATCACATTATGAAGTGATTAACACTGATCATCTCTTTATCACGGCACCTGTTATTTGGCAGCAGGTGAACATTTTGTCTACAAAGTTGATGTTAGAAGAAGGAGAAAGGGTGAACGTAAGGATTTAATCGAGTACGATTTCTAGACTGACTCTGGAGTCAGAGAATCTCCAGAACGGCAGCTCTTGTGGGGTGTTGATGTTTGACAGGTCAGGACAAAAGATTTGGTGCTGAGATCCTAGGAGATATTGTGAGCAACACAACGCACAGTAGAACTCTGTTCTTTCAATTTTCAGTCTGCAGCATCTTCTGCGTTTATGCCACATTTATTTAAAAAACTAAAACAAAAACTTTGCCCAATCCAACTTTATTTCTCATAAACAGACATTTCTGGTGTTTCTGCTGGTTACCATGTTGTGGGCCTGAAGTTTGAAGCTGTGTGTGAACGAGGCTCCTCTGCTTCATCCGTCTTGTTCTGTCTCCTCCAGAGCTGATTGTTGGACAGAGTTCTCTCCAGGGATCAGAGGCTCATTTTGATAACGTGATTCTACTGATTTTATTTTCAATGTGTGAAAGTTTCTGCACTACAGTGGAGTGACGCTGCCCTCACTTTGGATTATTTCAGACAGGATTGGATATTCCACTAATACAAAGCCGTGTACACATACTGCAAGAAATCATCAACCTCTTATGGCATTGGCAGACTCTCATATCCAGAGCAACTTCTAACTGAGCAGTTGAGGGTTAGGGGCCTTACTCAAGGGCCCAGAAGTTTGAAGATCTCATCCTTCTTCCTCATTTATTGTATTTTTATTCTTAATGATTCCCCTTCAAACCATTAAAATATTCTTAATGCATGTGATTTATTAAAGAGTGTGTGTGTGTTTTACCCATTCAGAGGAAGTCTGGCCTGGGTCTGGATGGAGCTCGGGGCAGAGAAACTCGAGCTGCTCGCCAAAGTCACGAATGTGGACTGCTGAAGCTGCAACAGAAGTTAAAGTCGATGAGCCACATGACACTTTCCTCCCCTGTATGCTCAGGAGGCACCTGACGGACGCAGACACACACCTGTGTGACGTATTGAGCCGGCAGCACGGCGTAGCCCATGTTCCCTGAGCCCGGGGCCGGAGCGAGCACGGTGCCGGGGGGCAGGTTGGTGAGATTGGGTTGGATCTGAGGGAGGGGAGCAGCCGGCATGATGAGTCTCTGCTGCGTCTGACTGCTGCTCACCACTTGGGCTGCTGAGGTCATCGGTTTCGGCACCACCTGAGAAGGAAACCACACGCACACGAGTAGTAAATCACGAAAAAGGATTTACTTAGATTTTTCTCCAATTTCCAGACATTAAAACACTTTACTATCGGCTCCTTTCTTCTGAACCTACCTCCTGATAGGCAGAACAACATAAAATAAATGTTGAGATGTTACCTGTTTGACCGTCTGAGCAGGAACGATGGGAACGGACATCCTCACTGCAGCCGTGTTCATCACCATTGGCTTAGCTTAATAATATAAAAATAAATAAATTAATTAATCATTAATCTGAATAGTAAGAACAGAAAAAAACACTTTTCCTTGTGTGTGTGTACCAGAATGGATGGTGGTTGAGTTGGTGGTGGTGCTGGAGTTGGCCGTCTGGGCAGTGTTCCCAGTGGTGGCCGTGACCAGGCGCACGTAATGGAAGCGGCTGCCGGGTACCTGGATCTGCTGAACATTGGAGGGTGTGGCCAAGGGGATGATGGTCTTAAATTGAGGCGTGTTGACTCCGCCCACTGTCACAGTCTGGACAGGCTTTACGGTCTGCAGGAGGAGCGAGAAAAAACACATCAAATTCTCAGAAATCTGAGAACTACTAAATTGTGAGTGAGTGAGTGAGTGAGTGAGTGAGTACCTGAGCAGTGGAACTGCTTCCTGCTTTAGCTGGTGAAGTAGAAGGTGTCTGCTGCACAGTGAGGATCTGCTGCCCCAGAGCCACGTTCAGAGGCACGGCCATGGGTTTCTGGGGGGAGTTGGAAGGCTGAGCGGCCACAGTGACCTACAGCGTGAGGTTTACAGAGAGAACACAAGTGAGAAGGTGAATATGAACAGTGAATTACAGCATGAATAATCAAACTCTCAGAAGCATGAATAGAAAAATCCATCCTGAACATCAACCAATTCCTGAATAAATGTCTATCGTTAACACAGGTCAGGGTTCCAGTCCCATTCAACGACCTGCTCATAGAAGCACACTGGGATTTCTCTCTCGCTTTATCTCCATCCTAAGAGAGTGATGAGGCGGTGCTTTGAGCAATTAGCAGTCTAGATCAGTCACCTGCTGTAACTCTCATAGGCACCAGAAACCTGGCACCTGACCGACTAAACACCTCACATACCTTGCTGGGAGATTTTAGAGGAGAAATGGCCACTTTGCTGTTGCTGCTGACGGAGGAGAGACTCTGTGGCGTTGTGCTGATGGTCTCTCCGATGGTGATGGTCCGAGGAGGGGTCACTGGTGTACTCTGAGACAGAACCCGTCCTGTGGGAAAGAGACAGGTGTGAGAGAGTCTGGTCAGGGAGTGTGTGGAGCACCGGTCCTGAAGCCTCTCTGAAAGTCTGTATAGGTACCTGATTCAGTGTTTCTACTCATTCTGTTCTATGTATGTGAGGGTCATACTCACACGTCAGGTAAGACAGTTAACTCACCTGTGACCACAGGAGTGATGGTGGCTTGGCTGCTCAGGCCCTTGTTGTTTAGAGCTTTTGTGATGATCAGCTTGGTGATCATGGGTCCTGCTGTGGAGACAGGTGTCTTCTTCGTTATCTGTTAAAAACAAGAGAAAATCAAACATCAAGACACACACACACCAACACACACACACACACGAACACACACACACCTGTACAGTTTTGAGTTGCTGAGCCTGTAGAGGGGAAGAGGATCCCGGCAGCTGATTGGCTGAGCTCACAGTCTGTACCCCAATCACAGGCTTGGTTCCAGCTGAGACCACTTTGAACTGTGTGGGCTGAGGCTTGATGTCTCCCCCTGTGCCCTGAGATGTGGCCGGTTTGCTCCAGGTGTTTGGCAATGCAAAGACGATGGGCTGGCCCGTTTTACTCAGACCTGTGACCAGGAGCTTCTGCCCTTCCTGTTTGAGCACTGCTGTACCAGGAGACTTTCCATCCGCCGCCACTTTGTTGATGATGAGCTGGTGATTGACCGGGCTGGTGGGTGTGAATGGAGTCGAAAGCTTGGTGACGTTCTGACCGACTGCAGTACTACTGGTCTGCACTGTGGTCATGGTGGTGGCCATCTTGGGGCCAGCAGAGGAAGAAGAGGTGATGACAAGCTGGGTCCCGGGGCTGAAGCTGCACAGCGTGGAGTCTGTCGCGGTCAGGGTGGTCAGAGCTTCCGTTTTCTGCGTCGGCGTGGTAGCGGGACACAAGCTGACGATTTCGGGAACCTCCGTCTCCATAGGAACCTGAGTTGGCTCGGGGGCTAAGCGAGAGGGCGGAGTCAGGGTGTCAGCAGGAGGGTCCTCCTCCATGGCCATGGCCTCGGTGTCCATGATCTCATCAGGGAGGATGCTGTTCAGGTCAGGAGACACCACGTCCATGCTTTTACACACACTGCACTGAAACACACACACCTGCGTTCTTTAGCATTTTCAGACAACTCACCTGTAAAGCTTAAAGTGGGTCAAGATGTTAAATATCTTTACCATATATGTTCATACAGCACAGATTCATCCACCAGACAGTAACAACGATGTGTTAATTCATAAAAAGTGACTGATGTTGAGTTAATCTTTTATTTCTTGTTGGTTTTGGATGATTGACATGTGATCGATACAAGAAGATTGTTATTATAGAATATTTTTACATTACAGTTACTATAATCTCAGTAATACTGTAGATGTTTCAGCTCCAACTCCCTCAATAACATCCATTTATATATATTTTGTGCGACACTGAAAACACTGAGACTGAAATAAAAATTAAATAAAAATTAAATGCATTTACACACTGGCCAAAAGTATTGGGACACCCATCTTTTCTAGCCATATGTGCTTCATCACCAAAACACAAAGTTGTACACACAATTCTATCAGACGTGTTCGGATGCAGCAGTGTGACGTTTTCTCTGTTCCAGCGGCATGAACCACTGTGCACAAAGTCATCTCCACAAAGATCTCCTTCTATAGAGCTCCAACACTGCTGACCACCTTTGGGATGAATGTAAACACTGACTGCACACCAGACCTTCTCACCTACATCACTACCTGACTTTACTCACACCTTTGCAGCTGAATGAATCCCCACAAAACCTAGTGGAACATCTTCCCAGAAGAGTGGAGGTTTAAAAAAACAAAACAAAAAAAAACAGTAAATGGGGAATAAATGTGAAAGGGAATGTTCAAAAAATAGCACATACCAAACTTGTGCTCTGGTGTCCACAATGTTGTCCACAAAGTATTACAACCCAAACCATGAATAACACAATCCTAAGCGTAGAACACACTGTTTTAATCACACACACACACACACACACACTACATAGAGATAAATATCTTATATAGCGTGTGTGTATATATATATACTATAATGTAAAGCAATAAAAAGAAAAGAATAATAAATATATAAAAAGGAGAAAAGATTAAGAGGTGTTGTTTATGTGATTAGTAATCAGGTGTGTGTGTGTGTGTGTGTGTGTGTGTGTGTGTGTGTGTGTGTGTAAATAAAGTAAAGACGGCGCATTTCCAGGCCTCGGAGCGCAAACGCGACTGAACTTCAGTGTTCTGTCCGGAACACAGCGCACTTTCTCCACATTTGAGCTTCATGCTGAGGATCTACAGAGTCAGCAGGTGATAAATATACTCGCTGAAGGTAATAAATGATTTCTACAGAGTCGTAAACAATTCTGAACAGTGACTCGGTCCCTGCGCTTGTGTTTTCTATTTCAGGCCCGGGGCTTGGATTTCGAAAGATCCGCCATTTTCACCTCGTCATCACATCATGTGCGGGTATGAAGCACACAAACCACAGCACAGAGCCCAGTCTGAATCTCACAGGGTTTCACAACACAAACACAGAGAGAACCACACTCAGAAACATCCGGAGAGAAAGAGCTCGATTCCTGAACATGATCATGCAGCAGGAAGGTGTGTTTCATACACAATCACATGACTTTCACTGCTGATTTATCCTTCAATAACACGGGATTACAGGAAGCTGCTTTTGAGATTATTAGCATATAAATACTTCTGTATATATACACATACAGACAGACAGACAGATAGACAGACAAACACAGATAGACAGACAGACATACAGACAGACAGACAAACAAACACACAGACAGACAGATAATAAACAGAACCGCAAACCTTTAAGTTATACCCTTGATAAAAATAACTAATTCTAAATATATTATATTGTAATAAACTCTATAAATAATAAAACCACGTTTCCGCCGTTAATAAGCTGAAATATAAACACAGCAGAAACATAAATAAAACTCTGATAAACCTCATGTTTAATATTCACCACAGCAACACACCGAATTTGCATAACAATATAAAGTTGGTTAGATCATATTATAAAGAAGTATTTAGTGATTTCTTGTAAACAACACAGCGAGTCTAAGTGCTGTCATCAGCCCGACTGTCAAAGTTCCTCAAGTTAGCATCAGAGGCTAATCAGAGCTCCTCGCTAGCTAGCGACCTGAGCTACACAAACACAAGCAGCAGCAGGAGGAGGAGGAGGAGGGCAGGAGTCGCGTGAACCCTCCTCAGTGTGTCAGAGGAACACAACAAACTCCACAGGAGTGTAACTGCACAGCTTTAACCGCACAGGGACACGGAACATGGAAGCGCCTCTGCTCGGGCTCAGACTCGGACTCGCACTAGCCATCAGCTGGCGGATCAACCCGCTAGCCGCTTTAGCACTAGCATGCTAACATCACATCGCCTCACACTGAACACCATACAGGAGCGGAGAGCGCGATCCTTACACTATGCCGAAATCTCTGCCACAGCCGGGATGTGGGAATGTGGACGCTCTGGTTCCGTCCTTCATACGCGGGTGAGTGAGACTCTGCGACACTGCGACATTCTCCGCTCAGGAAACGCTGTGAGATTGTTTAAAATACCGCGCCGAGCGCCATTTCACCTCTAACAGCCCATAATATGGCCCCGCCCTCATAGGAGACGACACAAGCAGGCTGTACTCGAAACACAACCTCACTCACTACATAGGCGCCCTACATCACTGGAAAAGACGCAGGTTTTAAAGGGCACTTAATATATAAATTAGCGCGAATTGGAAACAACTTGTCGCCCCCCCCCCACCGCGCGGCTTCCGCTGACGCCTTCAACCGAGTAGCAGCAGAAAAAAAAACAAGATCAATAAACACATATTATTTATTTATTTATTTGTTTATTTATATATCTTTTTTAATTAAGATTTAAATACATATAAATATAAAATAAGATTTAATGATCTGATCAGGTTAGTTTGTATTTTTGTAATATATAATATATATAATTGTTATAAGTAATTAAATAAGTAAAAAAAATTAACTTGAAAGAGAAAAAAAGAAAAAAAAAGTAAATACAAACTTGTCGAATGTATCTATATATATAGGTACACATTAAAATAGGGTAGATAAATATGATATTATTCTGATGGTGATTAATAATCAGTTGAAATGTGCAGAAATTTTGACACCTACACTTATTTTTTTACTGTATTTTAATTAGGATTTTTTCCTGAAATAATTAAACATAATTATTTTTGCATTGAAACATAACTTTTTTTATTTACATGTTTAAATATATGAATATCGATGCACATATTCTGCAAAACTTATAAGAAATCATTTATAATTTTATGTTTTCTTACTGTCTTTATTCCAAATATAAATTAAAAACTCTGTTATTTAAAAAACATTTCCAGTATGATTCTGTGACCCATTTAACAAAACTGTACACTTGGATTTTGTACAAATACCAAACTCAGACTCCACACAGGAATGTGAGAGGGAATAAGTGGAAGGAAGTTCTGTGGAGTCCAAATGTGAGATTTGTGTCTCTATCAGAAGAACTTGTGTGAGATGGAGAACAGGAGAGAAGATGTGATCAGACTCCCTCACACTCACACTCACACATGGAAGTGGAAGTTTAATGGTTTAGGGGTGTTTTGGAGAGAAGATTTAGGAAAGTGAAAGGAATCCTGAACCATCATGTCTCCCGTTCCGTACTTCAGCACCATGCAGTTCCGTCTGGACTGCGGCTCTTTGAATGCGACTTAACTGTACAACAAGACGATGAGCTGAAGAGCAGGTCTGAGTTGTGTAAGTGTTATTTAGAGAGTAGACAGACGTCTGGAGTGATGTCTATCATGACCTGTTCAGTCACTGCACCTCAATCCCACTGAACTGCTCTGAGATGAACTGCATCACAGGAAAGACAGAAATCTCCAACTGGTTTATAAGAGACATGATGAAGAGTTTCAGTGAAATATCTGGAGAAACGAAGTGTCCAGATGCCGAGAGTGTGTAAAGCTGTTCCAAACAGAAGGACCCTGAATGTGTCTCTCAAACACCATAAAACACTCAGTGTTTCCACACTTTTCAAACACACTGTATTATGAATAAATTGTGTGTATTTATTAGTTGAATGAGTTATTTTTGTGAGAAGCCATTGTGTAGACTTTAATAAAGTTATTGTTGAGTCAGTAGAGTTTATCAGGTTATTTACCTTTCATAATTATCTTCTTATGAATTTATCAATAAATAAGGAATGCCTTAAACCATTAAACCCATTCTGTTTCGCGTAAAGAAAACCATTAAAGAATTTCGTAAAGAAGAATAAATTTTTTTTTGTGACAAATATAAAATACACTTGATTTTTTTTATCACTAATTTAATCACACCGATCAATTTGTTCTTCTTTATTGAATAAATACACTAAAATACACTCGACATTATAAGGATGTATTTACTAAGCACTTCGTGTAATTTTAATATTAATTTTAATATATTTATATATATATATATTGAATGTATTTTTCTCTCAGTCTCAGTACATTGATACGGTTGTCAAAAAACCACAGGCCGAATCCCGAAAAGATTTATCATCACTACTTAGGCGCACTTTCTTGGTAGGTAGGGTGTTAGGTTGGCAGTGGGCAGTGCACTATACGTAGGGACTAGAGGAGACATTTGGGACACGTCCCTGAGCGTGCGCCGTGTGTATTAGGAGGAAAATGGCGTCTGGTGTGAGGCAGGAGCTCGCGCAGCTCATGAACTCTACCGGTTCTCACAAAGACCTAGTGGGAAAGTAGGTGCCGTGAGGAGAAATCTGTTTATTCTCTCATTATTCTGTACAATTCTGTGGTAATGTTGCCTAAATTCGACGTCGTGGTGCAAACCAGAACGAAGATGTACGCTAGCTAGCTAATGCTAGAGAAGTGGCTAAGCTGCCTGATTAGCTGCGTTAGCTAGTTTGCCGGTTAGCTTGGCTGCTAGCGCTCTGATACAGACAGGACGAGCTGAGGCGAAGCTCAGATATCTGTTTAAGGAGGATTTAATTCATAAAATGTGATAATAAATCTATGTATATGTATGTTTGAATGTGAATGTTGTGCTAGCATGACTGGATAACGAGCTTGCTAATCCTTTTTTATGATGTAGGTTATAACAGCTATATGAAGCGTCATGAAGTAGGGATGCGGTTGTTATAGAACTGTTCTGGCGCACAAACCCAACACGTTATAATTATAATTATTCAGTTGTACTGAGTTAAAAACCGTACGATATTTTACATGACTCATCCTGCACTAGTCTTGTGTTTGTCCAATCAAATCACACACCCACACCACGTGACAGCAAGTCTGGAGTAGGGCTGCAACTAACAATTATTTTTAGAAGCGATTAATCGGATTTATCAACCATAAAAAACTTTTAATCGGATGTTTTGTTATTATATCTATATAAAACCACAATTCAGGGAATTAATGTATAAAAGTGTACGTGCAAATGTGTTATTTATTCATTTATGTTTAAGTTGAGCTGAGTTTACAGTGCTGCGTGTTGGAGTGAATGTGGGATTTCTTCTTTAACATTCAGTTTCCTTCTGTAAAAAAAAACAGCGTTTAAGTACGAAAAGTGAAGAAATTTGTGTAAATCAACATTTGTATTGTTTTAATCAATAATTGCAGATGGCACGTTGGCAATCATGCTTTAAATATTTATTTAAAATATTATGCATTGTTTTGACAATTTGTTTTACAAAATACAGACTTTTTGTATAGTTGTGAAGATAAAAGCAGCCAGAATATCATTCATTAAATTTGGTGTAATAATTAAGTAATACATGCATTAATTAATTATACAAACCGTGAAAACAAGCGTTTAAACGTAGTGAAGTCGCAGTAAATCACGTTCAAAAACAGTGTAGACAAAAGCTTTAAAAACAGAATAAAACGGAGCAAACAGACTTCGTTTAATAAAAGTAAAAAATATGCATCGGTGTACAAAAAGCATAAACATTCGCTCAAAACAACAGTGAGTATAGTTTACTGCTGTTATTTGCTGTGTTTGGATTTAGTGTTTGTTCACAGCAGTTTAATTGAATCATCACGATGTCGTGCGTGAACTGATCACGTGACCTGATGCTCACGAGTCATGACAGAACAGATCCAGTGCGACTTTCCTATAGTTACAAACACACAGTTTACACAATAACACCATTAAACTACACCTTTTACACGTGATGAGGATTATAGAGTTTTTATTCACCGTGCTAATGTTCCACCCGCATCCCTCACACCAGAGAGTTTTCTTTTCACCATTCTCACTGTGGTACCTCCATCCCACACAAACTTCAGTAAGTTGTAGGTTACAGTCTTGGTTGTTGACCTGCTGCAGGTTGATCCTGTACTGTCTGCGGCTGTTATCTTGCTGTCACGCTAAACCGTAACTTGAGCAGCCGATTGCAGCCTAAATCTGGAGTGATGAGTTGTTCATAAACTATTCATTCATTTGGAGCAAGTCTTTAATGTGACTCAGAAGAATGAGTCGACTCAGAGAGTCATTCATTTATTTCCTACGGGATGTACATGAGCAAAGCATAATCAAATCTCCATAGTTTATGCACACAAACAGAATCGAGTGGTTCATGTCAAGAATCCTCTGGTCCGAGTCGTTCTTCATTTTGTCACGTGACTCTTACATATGCTATGATGTTGATTAAACAAAATGATAACCAAATGACTCAAAAAAAAGGATTCGTCTGTATTGAGGAACAAGATTCAGAGAACCAAGTCACTCAAATGATCCGATCTTCCCATCTCTAGTTTATACACGTGAAGTGGGTGGAGTTTCTTAGTGGTCATGAAACTTTCTTTTTCATCAGACTGATGGCGGTTCCATGTTTTTACTTCATGTCTATCAGTAAGGACGCTGTCATCATTTCATTCTGAATCCATGAGGCGCTTCTGTTGGCATTGGCCACTCTGACATACGCAAATAACGTATGAAAAGAACACGCACCAGGCATCACGTTACCTTGTAGAGCCGCCACAGCTGTTAAAAACACGTTATAAACTCCATATGTTGCTGTGTTTGGATTGTGCAGGGGGTTTGGCAGTGTGTGTGGCATGAAGCTGCTATTGGCTGTTGTGTGAATACATCACGTTCAGAATCAGATCACGTTTCCCAACACGTTTCACGTGGAAGTGAAATTAAACATATTTATTTCTTTTTCTTTTCTTTTTCTTTATTTATTTTGAATGCAGGTATCGCCAGATCTTGGAGAAAGCTCTTCAGTTGACTGATACAGAGCAGCTGGAGGCTTTGAAAGCTTTCGTGGAAGCCAGTAAGTTCTCAAACACAGCACAGTCGAAATGAGATAACGTGTGGTGTGAAAAAGTATCCCCCCCCCCTATTGATTCTTGAAAGAAGGATTATTTTTCTTTTCTCATACTTTTTTCTGTGCAGTGGTCAATGAGAACGTGAGTTTGGTCATATCCCGGCAGCTCCTCACTGATTTCTGCACACATCTTCCAAGTTTACCTGACAGCACCGCCAAATCCGTCTACCACTTCACCCTCGAGAAGATCCAACCCCGAGTCATCTCCTTTGAAGAGCAGGTGAGGTTTTATTGTATATGTTGTTGTCCCCCGGTTTCCTCTGTAGTGAGCATGTGTAGTGAATAAGAAGCTATCTGAGATTCTTCACATGATCAGTGTGAGTAACTGAGTTCACCACACATGGGTTATTTTCTGTTCTCTCTCGTGTTATAGCAGCGATAGACAGCCCTTTTTCAAAATCATTGATTTAGTTACAGTAGACCAGTTGAACTGAAATAGAACCTTATTACAACAAGCACATTTAATATAATATCAACCAGTGATCATTTATGTAATGAAAAATGATGCATTAAATGATCATCTCCTGCAGGTGGCGTCAATCAGACAGCATTTAGCAACTATATATGAGAAGGAAGAGGACTGGAGGAACGCTGCACAGGTTTTAGTGGGCATTCCTCTCGAGACGGGACAGAAGTAAGTCTTCTTTATCAAAAAGCATAAAGGAACCAGAGGTGGTGTAACCCATCACATTATACAATCCTGTCATTTATAGCTTTCTCCCTACTGATCTCTTTCTCTCTCACTGTACATTTCTTTCTCTCTCTCTCTTCTTAGACAGTACAATGTCGACTACAAGTTAGACACGTACCTGAAGATCGCTCGGCTTTATCTGGAGGATGACGATCCGGTTCAGGCTGAGGCCTACATCAACCGTGCCTCATTACTGCAGAACGAGTCCACCAACGAGCAGCTGCAGATCCATTACAAGGTGCACCAAGTTCACTTACAGATCCTGCCATGTGTGTGTGTGTGTGTGTGTGTGTGTGTGTGTGTGTGTTGTTTTAATAAACCATACAGTAATTTCAGGCTGGAGTTTAATCATGTGTAGTTAAGGTGCACTCCTGGTTCTTATCTCTCCTTTATTATATCTTTATAAGACACATAAATGCACACAAACAACCCCCTAAAGAGTAGTATAGCCACCCCCCCCTACCCCCCCCCTACAGATTAGTATAGCGCCCCCTAAAGAGTAGTATAGCCTTTTTTCTGTGTAGTTTTTCACACCAGCAGTTTACATGTCTGATTTCTTAAAATATATATATAAAAAAAGAAAAGCTTTACCTGCCTTATATTTGTATTATATTTATGCTTTATTTTAAAGGTGTGCTACGCCAGAGTGTTGGACTACAGGAGGAAGTTTATAGAAGCAGCCCAGCGCTATAACGAGCTTTCCTACAAATCCATAGTGCACGAGACCGAGCGGCTGGAGGCTCTAAAGCACGCTCTGCACTGCACGATTCTGGCCTCGGCAGGTAAGACATCAGCGCTTTATTCGGATGCGTATTGGGGTTTTCTGTAGGCTCTGATCGCTCCTCTGATCGCTCCTCAGGGCAGCAGAGGTCTCGGATGTTGGCCACACTGTTTAAGGATGAGCGATGTCAGCAGCTGGCAGCGTACGGCATTCTAGAGAAGATGTACTTGGATAGGATCATCCGGGGGAACCAGCTGCAGGAGTTTGCTGCTATGCTGATGCCCCATCAGAAAGCCACCACAGCAGATGGTAAGTGAAGAGAGAAGAAAACTGAATAAATAAATCATATACAGTGTGAATCAAAAAGTCCTGAAATGTGCTATAAAGTGCTGCATGCAGACTGAAGAGTCATGTGACCTGGAAAGTGTGTGTGTGTGTGTGTGTGTGTGTGTGTGTGTGTTGTATCTTCTCACAGGTTCGAGTATTCTGGATCGAGCTGTTATTGAACACAACTTGCTCTCTGCTAGCAAACTATACAACAACATCACGTTTGAGGAGCTGGGTGCACTTTTGGAGATTCCACCTGCAAAGGTACAACTGAATGTTTATTTAGATTGGATAAAGAGAAATGAATCCCTGATAAGATTAAGCCTGTCTTTGTGCTCTCTGCCAACTGCAATAAGCTCCTTTTAGACGGCGATCATTGATTACAGGCAGTAATGTTTGTGTTTCATTTCACTTATCTTATTTCATTTTGGATGAATGTATGCATTAATCTAAAAAAGAAATCCCCAACCTTATCCATAAGGAGTCTCGCAGCCCCGGAATAACGAGCTATTTCAGCTTAAAAGTCACATCCAAACCAATACAAGTTTTAGTGTTTGTGTTTTCCTACATAGTTTGGAGTTGTATAAAAGAGTATAGAATGTGATGAGTGATGTCCAGGTCTGGATTAGAATAGGATACTGAGTATTTAAAAGTATTTGTGTTTCCACACTGTTGCCTTATTTGGTTTTCTAAAATATAAAATTAGGGATTTGTAACTATATATTATATAACAAACGTCTAAATTATAATACATTTAAAAAAGGCATTCATGCCTAAAAATGCTCTGCGTCCATCACTTCCATTCACAATCTTTCCTCAAAGTTAAAAGTGCTCAATTCCACCCACGTTATTTCCGCCTGCCGTTTATTTACATTCTGGCTCTTTGAAACGCCGTGGCAACGACTTAAAAAGTTAGTATCGGTGTAGACACGGCCAAAAGGGTTTTTTTTGTGTGTGTAGTTAGGAGCAGACTCTCAGCGCTGTCAAAAGATCAGCACTATACCGAATCTGCACATCTGTGATTGGTTGTTAGGTTGTGAGACAGCAGTTGCCATGACAGTACAGCGCCCCCTACTGGAAAATGAACACATTGGAACAAATCTGAGATTCTGCTCTGATATACGAGATATTGTAATGTAACACACGTTATAGTTGGAATTAAAAATAATTTCCGATGTTAAATACTTGGACGTCTACACATTTAAGTGTTTATACTTCATATTTAAAACGTATGAAAAATGTGTAGGAACCCTGGTTTTAAAAGCTGTTTGGTGAGTAAAATTCAAATAAAAATGTAATTTAATTCATGTTTATTTGTATAGAGTTTTTAACAATGAACATTGTCTCAAAGCAGCTTGGATAAACTTTGAATAAATTCTGCTCATGAAACTCTGTACCCAGGCGGAGAAAATCGCTTCCCAGATGATCACAGAGGGTCGTATGAATGGCTTCATCGACCAGATAGATGGCATCGTCCACTTCGAGAGTAAGTCTGATCTTCTTTAACCTGCTCCTCTGCACTCAGTATCTCTGAATCTTCAGGAGACCAAGAACTGTGTGTTTTTCTCCCGATCAGCTCGAGAGCCGCTGCCCACCTGGGACAAACAGATCCAGTCGCTCTGCTTCCAGGTGAACAACCTGCTAGAGAAGATCAGCCAGGCAGCACCGGAGTGGACGGCACAGGCCATGGAGGCCCAGATGTCCCAATAACCCGAGACACCCCTGGAACATCACGCCACCGCCAGGTCACGCTTTACAGAGGCACTTTTAAAGGACGCTTTATAAAATAGAACAGTCAGCGAGTCGTCTCGGTTATTCCTCTCCTGAGCGGTGGGATTCTCACCACGTCTGTGACAAGTGTGTTCATCGTGAACATTTTGGAGTTTCAAGGCTCATGTTGTGTTAACATGGACAAAGCATGTGAAGATCACCTGAAGTCTGAATAAACCTTTGTGTAAATCTACAAGCCTCGTTCTGGTTGGTCTGGTCCTAAATAATGCTGCTGCATGACATCATCTATAGGACAAGAAATATCATTTTAATGATCTGATCTGAGAATGAAGCTCAGTAACGTGTCTGTAGCATCAATAGCATTGTTTAGGCGCGTTGTTTCAGTTTTGCCACCAAAATGGAGATAAAACAATTTTTTTTTTATTAAATGTTTTTTCTACAGGTTTAAATTGAACTAAATAGTAAAATAAGCAGTTTAAGGAGCAGACCTGGGGCTAGAACACATCTTTAAAAGTTTATAAGACGGAAAGAACATCACGCCGCTCTAAAAATCCTCCTCTGTCCTGGAGATGTCAGAAATACTCGTTTACAGCTTCAGCGATCACTGACACTGGAGACTCCTTCCATAAACATCGTATCATTGATCACAGTTTAAAAAAAAAAATCATCTCAGATTCACGTTGCTATGGAAACGATAGAGTACAAGAACAAGAGCATTAATAAAAGACTTGCTCTGCTGTCAGAGCTGCTGTTATAAACAGCTAATCAACGCCTTCTGACCAATCAGAATCCATTCATCAGCGCTGTGGTGTGAATGTGTACATCAACACACAAAAACATTGTAGATGTAAAATTCATTATAATTGTTCTTTAAAGCTTCCACACATTTACACTTTAAACACGGTTCTGTTCATAAAGATCACAAAACCAGGAACATCTCCGCTCAGTTTGATCTTCAGGGATGAAGGGATTCTGGAAAAAAAAGATAAAAATCAGCTAACTGTAATGTGTGTGTGTGTGTGTGTTCAGTATTGTTTATATTAAATATTGTAGATATTTTGTATGTGTGTTTCTCAGCTCACCTCCTGAGCTCAGAAGATTCCTTGCTGCTTCCTCATGTTGATGTCTCTCTTCAGCTGGCAGGTAGCACAGGGTAAGCAGCAGTTACTGATCATAAAATCTTTACACATCGAACCCTAAAACCAGAACACAAACAGAATATTCACATTTATCTCATGAATAATGAAGTATTAGTGATGATCCAGGTGGAGGTGTGAGATGTTACAGGGTGATGTGGAGGTGATGAAGGTCCCAAGGTGAAGTGGAGAGCATTATAATGGCTTAAGACCTCACACTTAGCTGTGGATTACATTCTACTACGTCACTTCCTGGAATTAGAGAAGTTAAATGCTGGAAAATCTCGTTACATCTATAATTCTGCTGCTCCAAATCTCTCACACACATAAAATAGTGGCATCGCATGGACTCCTGCTGCTGTTTATTTGTTCCGTTTTTTTATTTAAAGGTTTTTTTCCCCTCCACTTTGCCAAATTCATTTTGTGCCATTGATGAAAATCCGCATATTCACCATAGAAGTTCCTCCACATGCAGGAATCCCCCATGGAGAGCAGTGAGGTCATTAGGAAACGTGTATAATCACCGTCTCACTCTGGATGGAACTGGAACTGGATGTTACTATGGTTACAGGTGTTTATAAGCAGCGGTTTAACACTGAACTCACGCCTGATCTTCCAGCCAATCACAATCCACTACTCGCACCTGAACTTCCAGCCAATCACAATCCACTACTCGCACCTGAACTTCCAGCCAATCACAATCCACTATTCACACCTGAGCTCCCAGCCAATCACAATCCACTATTCACACCTGAACTTCCAGCCAATCACAATCCACTATTCATACCTGAACCTCCAGCCAATCACAATCCACTATTCACACCTGAACTTCCAGCCAATCACACTCCACTAACCCACTATAACAGAGTGTTTTCTTTCCTGAGAAAGGTCAGGTTTATGGTGGTGGTTCTGTGTGACCTTGTGACTGACCTTGATGTTGTATTTGGTTCTGTACACACTGCGCATGGACATTCCCAGTCCACATAAACAGCACTCCCCCATATCTTTGGCAATGGAACATCCCAGACAGGAGAGACAGAAATATCCACACATACCTGCCACACACACACACACACACACACACACACACACACACACACACACACACACACACACAGACACATTTAAATACTTCAGTGACATAAACATTTTAATTATTATTATATTTTAAGTAATAATTATATAACTCAAAAGAAAAAAAATAGTTCAACTTGAATTTTTATTTTAATCTTTATAGTTTATTAAACTATAGAAATTAGTTTTATTTCATTTATAAAATTGCTATTCCTGGTTAACTAAGTGAAGACGTGCAGATTCACGTGTTTTAGCCAGAAATCAGATCAGAAATTTAATCCAAATGATTTCAATAAAAATATGACAACAAATATATAAATATGATGTGATGTGATTGGGTCATTATTTACACAGTGGTGCATAAAATAATATATATATATATTATTTTATAATATATATTATTATTTTATATATATATAATAATATAATTCACAACTGTAATAATTTACATTACAACAATTTATAATAATTTACAGTATAATTATTTATAATCATATTTTAGACACAAATTGCTGTAAGTTGAATAAATGTTTGTACATATTCCACAGTCGTCACAGCACTCAAACAGTCCAGTCTGGAATTCAGATGGAGCGAAGGCTTTGGGCTGAGACGTCACCTCCATTCTCTAATGTCTGATACACACACACACACACATACACACACATTTAATTCGTAAATTGCAAGAAAATAATTTTGTGTGTGTGTGTGGGTGTGTAAAATTATTAGTGATTAATAAATACCTTTGTAATTAGAAATCTAACACAAATAAAAATAGGAAATAAAATACACAGCTAATAAATAAAACTATAATAAACAAGTGGATTAAAATAAATCATTTACAGCTTAAAAATTATTACACACATTTACAGTAATGAAAATAAAAATATGCAAAATTCCTACATAGTATTTATTCATATTTGTATTTTATACATAATGTAGAAGAATTCTGTGTATCCACACACACGCATTAATAAATACGTTTTTAACACATTTTTAAAAAAAGATAAATGTTTTTACATTTCTACATAAATTCATCATGATCAAATATTTATGATCAAATATTATCATTTTCCCTAACACTAAAAATACATGAATTAATATTCTGTTAAATAAATCACATTTAATAGCAATCACATAATAACATTAACATTATAAAGACTAAAGTTATATTTATTTTTCTTGTATATAATTAGGTGCAGGATGTAAAGAGTGAATCAGAATCAGTACCTGGGGTAGGACACACCTGAGCGAGCAGTGATGCTGAAATTCACGTCTCTAGAGGTCACACGTCTTTTATAGCTTCATTACACTCGTTTTCTTTTTTACAACTAAAACAAACTCCAAGAGTCCACCAGATTACACAGCGTGTCAGAGAGGGTGTAGATGTGTAACCTAAAGCAAACACAGCAGTGTTTATGACCGTATCGGTGTTTCCTAATCACCTGCCTCACCTGCCTTCCAATCCATCATCCCCTTTACACCTGCTGGGACACGCCCACTATTCACTCATTACTGCTCACTATTTAACTTTATTATAAACACTATTACTCCTTATTAAACTTTATTATAAACACTATTACTCCTTATTAAACTTTATTATAAACACTATTACTCCTTATTACACTTTATTATAAACACTATTACTCATTATTACACTTTATTATAAACACTATTACTCATTATTACACTTTATTATAAACACTATTACTCATTATTACACTTTATTATAAACACTATTACTCATTATTAAAGATTATTATTACACATGATCATTTAAACATGATTAAATAACCTGTAAAGAACCATTTAAAAACATAAAGAACCCATACACAACACTTTTTCAGTTCTTTTTTGTATAATGTACTGTAGAACAGATACAGCAGGTTTACTGGTGGCACTATTGTGTGTTTATCCCACACTGTCTTTTGTCTGCACTTTTTGCCCTCAGATGCACATGATACACTTACTTTAGTCCTCAACTCTGTGTAGCTCTGTGTAGTGTGTGTAGCTCTGTGTAGTGTGTGTAGCTCTGTGTTGTGTGTGTAGCTCTGTGTAGTGTGTGTAGCTCTGTGTAGTGTGTGTGTAGCTCTGTGTAGTGTGTGTGTAGCTCTGTGTAGTGTGTGTAGCTCTGTGCTGTGTGTGTAGCTCTGTGTAGTGTGTTTAGCTCTGTGTAGTGTGTGTAGCTCTGTGTAGTGTGTGTGTAGCTCTGTGCTGTGTGTGTAGCTCTGTGTAGTGTGTGTAGCTCTGTGTAGTGTGTGTAGCTCTGTGCTGTGTGTGTAGCTCTGTGCTGTGTGTGTAGCTCTGTGTAGTGTGTGTAGCTCTGTGTAGTGTGTGTAGCTCTGTGTAGTGTGTGTGTAGCTCTGTGTAGTGTGTGTAGCTCTGTGTTGTGTGTGTAGCTCTGTGTAGTGTGTGTAGCTCTGTGCTGTGTGTGTAGCTCTGTGTAGTGTGTGTAGCTCTGTGCTGTGTGTGTAGCTCTGTGTAGTGTGTGTAGCTCTGTGCTGTGTGTGTAGCTCTGTGTAGTGTGTGTAGCTCTGTGCTGTGTGTGTAGCTCTGTGTAGTGTGTGTAGCTCTGTGCTGTGTGTGTAGCTCTGTGTAGTGTGTGTAGCTCTGTGCTGTGTGTGTAGCTCAAGACTATAATCACACTCTTGATGTCACCCACATGAGGATGAGGTTCCCCTGTTGGTTCCTCATAAGGTTTTATCTTTACCACAGTCTCCATCCTGCTCATCAGGGATAAACACATTATATACAGATTCTGTAGCTGCTTTGAGACGATGTCTGTTGTGAAAAGTGCAATAGAAATAAACTTGACTTTGAAGTTCTTCTCTAAAAGTCTAAACGAAAAAAAATTTTTGCAGGGTTCTTTAAAGAACCTTTAAGAGTGTATGATCCTCGAGCAGAACTCTTTTAACACTTACTTGATATACAAGTTTCTTTAGGAGAACATTGAATCATTAATGGGTTCTTAGCTCCCAGGAACTCATGGTTCTGTGTGGAACTGTAGCCTTGGATTTGTGCTCCTGGAGTAAAAACTGATGTGTTGAGGGCTCTGAGATCTAGGGTTCGGACTTTTCTGCTCAAATCTGTCTGATTGTTCTCTGATCACTCACAGGAATGAAGAGATGTCTGGGTGTTCCTAATAAAGTGGTCAGTGAATGTAAGGCTCCAGTAGGTCTCAGGAACATCATGGTGTTACTGGGAAACTCGTGAACATTGAGCAACATGCCTTTTCTTCGTGGAATTTATGTAGGTTATGGAAGCGATTGGTTTGAATGACTTGTGTGATAAGATAAAGCTGTTTGCTTTCAGGTGTGGAACAAGTGTTCATCATCTACATCTCTACTGTATTTATTCTCTTAGAACCGAACAATATTCATTTCATTCCTTAAAGAACCCCTGAAGAGACTTTATGTCTCAGTGAACTAAATGTGGAACCCCTTCATAATAATAATAATAAAATAAAAATATTTCTAAAACTTTGTTCAAATTACATTCTTTTAATTTCATTTCACTGAACATCTCATTAATTCTTCAGAAGAACCCTTAAAGAACCCATGAAGAACCCAGAGCCAAACTCCTGATGAGTATTTGGTTTACAGTAATAAATAATGAGCAATCATATAGAGTCTGTACACACACACTGCACACACACTGTACACACACTCTGCACACAAACTCAACACACTGTACACACATTCAGCACACACTGCACACACTGAACACACACTGCACACACACTCAGCACACACTGTACACACACTGCACACACTCAACACACACTGTACACATACACACTGCACACACAGTACACATACACACTGCACACACACACACTGGACACAAACAGTGTACACAACTCAACACACACTGTACTCAATGCACTGCACACAGACACACACACACACACACACACCCAACACACTGTACACACACTGTACACACAAACACTGTACACACACTGTGTGTAGCTCTGTGTAGTGTGTGTAGCTCTGTGTTGTGTGTGTAGCTCTGTGTTGTGTGTAGCTCTGTGTAGTGTGTGTAGCTCTGTGTTGTGTGTGTAGCTCTGTGTTGTGTGTGTAGCTCTGTGTTGTGTGTGTAGCTCTGTGTAGTGTGTGTAGCTCTGTGTAGTGTGTGTAGCTCAGTCATAATCACACACTCCAGTGCTCATGTTGGTTCTCTCTCTCCAGTGTTCTGGATTGTTTAAAGACTATAATCACACTCTTGATGTCACCCACATGAGGATGAGGTTCCCCTGTTGGTTCCTCATAAGGTTTTATCTTTACCACAGTCTCCATCCTGCTCATCAGGGATAAACACATTATATACAGATTCTGTAGCTGCTTTGAGACGATGTCTGTTGTGAAAAGTGCAATAGAAATAAACTTGACTTTGAAGTTCTTCTCTAAAAGTCTAAACGAAAAATTTTTTTTGCAGGGTTCTTTAAAGAACCTTTAAGAGTGTATGATCCTCGAGCAGAACTCTTTTAACACTTACTTGATATACAAGTTTCTTTAGGAGAACATTGAATCATTAATGGGTTCTTAGCTCCCAGGAACTCATGGTTCTGTGTGGAACTGTAGCCTTGGATTTGTGCTCCTGGAGTAAAAACTGATGTGTTGAGGGCTCTGAGATCTAGGGTTCGGACTTTTCTGCTCAAATCTGTCTGATTGTTCTCTGATCACTCACAGGAATGAAGAGATGTCTGGGTGTTCCTAATAAAGTGGTCAGTGAATGTAAGGCTCCAGTAGGTCTCAGGAACATCATGGTGTTACTGGGAAACTCGTGAACATTGAGCAACATGCCTTTTCTTCGTGGAATTTATGTAGGTTATGGAAGCGATTGGTTTGAATGACTTGTGTGATAAGATAAAGCTGTTTGCTTTCAGGTGTGGAACAAGTGTTCATCATCTACATCTCTACTGTATTTATTCTCTTAGAACCGAACAATATTCATTTCATTCCTTAAAGAACCCCTGAAGAGACTTTATGTCTCAGTGAACTAAATGTGGAACCCCTTCATAATAATAATAATAAAATAAAAATATTTCTAAAACTTTGTTCAAATTACATTCTTTTAATTTCATTTCACTGAACATCTCATTAATTCTTCAGAAGAACCCTTAAAGAACCCATGAAGAACCCAGAGCCAAACTCCTGATGAGTATTTGGTTTACAGTAATAAATAATGAGCAATCATATAGAGTCTGTACACACACACTGCACACACACTGTACACACACTGTACACACAAACACTGTACACACACTGTACACACACACTGCACACAAACTCAACACACACTGTACACACATTCAGCACACACTGCACACACTGCACACACACACTACACAGACAGTGTACACACACTGCACACACACTGCACACACACTGCACACACTGCACACACACACACTGAACACACACAGTGTACACAACTCAACACACACTGTACTCAACGCACTGCACACAGACACACACACACACACTGTACACACACCCAACACACACACACCCAACACACTGTACACACACTGCACACACACACTGTGCGCACACACACACACACACACACACACACTGCACACACACTGTACACACTGCACACAAACACACACACACACACAGTAAACACACACACACACTGTACACACACACACACACTGTACACACACACACACATACACCCACTGTATGCACTAAAGGGTTCCTTGTTTGTCTATCTAAGAGAACTATTAAAGGTTCCATGTAGAACCTGCAACAATGCAGCAATACCACAAAAACTGATCAGACCCTTAATAGTTTTTAGCCTTTTAGATATGAGGAGCACTGACAGCTTCTGGGTTCAGATAGAACAGGGTTCCTCTTGGGTTCTTCTTATAAACCAGCATCCTTCATCATTATTTCTCAAATACATTCAATCTTTATGTTCATATTCTTTTGTGTCAAAATCACACCTCTCTCTCTCTCTCTCTTTCTCTCTCTCACACACACACACACACACACACACACACACACACACACACACCTCTCCAGCTATAGGATCAGGAGTCCATGACACACCTTCCCCTCCACTGAGTACATACACTTAATACGCACCTCTGTAACCATGGTAACAATCTTCAACCTACAGCTCTGATAACTTCTGATGTTACGTGTATGTTTGAACATGTGTGTGTGTGTGTGTGTGTGTGTGTGTGTGTGTGTGTATGTGTGTGTGTGTGTGTGTATGTTATATATAATAGAACAGAGATAAGGACTGATAAATTAGTTGTTTAATTAAAGATTTATTTTTAGACCATAAGTTTGGTATGTGTCTTTTCTGAACCCATTTCATTTCATCTTTATTTTTCATGAGCTGTTATAATGAGCTTCTGGGAAGATGTTCCACTAGGTTTTGTGGAGATTTATTCAGCTACAAGGGTGTTAGTAAAGTCAGGGTGTGATGTAGGTGAGAAGTTGAGGAGGTTCCTGGGGTGCAGTCAGTGTTCACATTCATCAGTAATCAGTAGGTTTGGAGCTCTATAGCAGGAGATCTTGAACTTCAACCCATGGAAAGCAGATCTTCATGGAGCTGGCTTTGTGCACAGGAGCATCATGATGCTGGAACAGGTTTGGGGTCTTCCAGTTTAAGTGAAGGGAAAATCTCATGCTCCTGCATCGAAAGGAGAACATAAGGCTGAAAAAGTCAGGTGTCCAAATATTCACTCTACAATGTGTGTGTGTGTGTGTGTGTGTGTGTGTGTGTGTGTGTGTGTGTGTGTGTGTGCGCAATGTTTCTATATTTTCTTTAGAATAATGTACAGAAATGTTGCATAACACAAACAAATAAGTGTAAATAAGTGCTGACGGTGAAATAGGAAAAGATTTCCAGTCAATCAGAAGATGTGTGTGTGTGTGTGTGTGTGTGTGTGTGTGTGTGTGTGTGTGTGTGTGTGTGTGTGTGTGTGTGTGTGTTTTTATTTCTGATTGAGTCACAGGTGTACAGACGTACTGACGTACTTAAAACCAAGAATAAAACACTGAAGAGGAAAAATCACATCAAAATACGTTTAAAAGCACAAACAGTGACTGAACCTGGAGCAGTGAGGAACAGTGTAAAAAACAGTTTCTCTCTGTGAACAGAACGAAGTCGTGTAGAACATCAGGGTTTAAAAGAAGAGTTCACAGAGATGATGCAGTGTAAAATCCTCCACTGGAGCTCCACTGTACAGTGTCTCCACTCTGGTTCAATATCATCATTAAAACCCAGAACATTTCTCCACTGGGGGTCCACCCTCCTACTCAGTTTATTCTTTTTTAAAACCTTAACACAGGCCCTGTAGAGCAGCTTCTCCAACACTGTCCCAAAGTTCATCTCCCCTTCACCCCTGCACTCCAGGAGGGGGCGCTCACACCCGTCGAGGTCCAGCTGGGAAAGGGTTTCTCCTCTTCAGGTCCAGTCTCACCGATCTCATAGTCCTTCAGCCGAACATGCTCCTCTGCTGCTCCTGGAGTGTGATGATCTTTGAGGAGATCAGAGCTCTGGACAGTGTGGGGGTGGTCACGCCGGAGATGTCCAGCCAACTCCTGTAGACCTTTTTAGTTCTGCTGGCGAGAAGAACCAGCCCTTGCCCTCCTTTCTCCTTGGGCAGATAGAGGACACTCTGCGGAATCCAGTGCAGACCATCCCAGAAGAAGTCCATGAGCAGGGCCTGGATCTTTGCTAGCAGGTTTGGCGGTGGATCCACGCACGCCAGCTTGTGCTACAGAGATGTGACGCCAGGTCGTTTATCACCAGCGTTCGCCCCCTGTAGGACATCTTTGGAACTGCTTCCACCTGCTCAGTCTGCCTTGATGTGCTCTACAGCACCTTTCCTATTTTTAATTTAAAAACTCATGACTCCCCAGGTAGAGACCCAAATAC
>MU551652.1:2638908-2644591 GCA_024362625.1 Silurus asotus
CGATAACCGCATCTTTTACACCCGGCGCGGATGTTGTCTTTATTCACACCTGCAGGAACATCAGCAACACTTCTTATTTCCACATGGCACATTATAACACAGTAGAACACCTTATTACACCTTATAACAGCTTATTACAGCTTATTACAGCTTATAACACACAGCACGTGAACACATCTGATTTATTTACTTCCTTCAGTTTATCGATATTTACATGCTGTTAATCTCAATCATCAATACTCAAACATTTAATTACAATATTTACTAAATATTCAGATAAACAGCGGATGTGTTCGGAGTTTGTTCTTAAAACAGCTTTAACACTGAAATTTCTGTTTATAGTCTGAATAAAACTGCACCCGATCATATCATCCATATTATTCATTTCAAATACAATAAGAAAACATTTGCTGTAATGATCTACACAAAAATATATCGTATAAAAGTTATACCTGGCAGAGCCATTCACCGAAATTACTCGAATATTCCCAAACAACACAACTTCCGGTATTGAATTCAGTCCGCCGCTTAAATAAATCCGTTAGGAAATATTAGCACGGTTTAACAGTGCCTCTAAAGAAAAAATAATTAGTTGTGTATTGTTTCTATGTATCGTTCTCTAGTTATTTAGTAATAACGCTCACTGCATTTATTTTTTTTATTTATATACTACAAACCGTTTTGATCTGCTAGATGTCCGTCACCATTCCCGCTATTGTTCCGCATGTTTCTGTAGGGAAGAAAAAATCTGTGACTCTACAAATAAGTCCTGAATGGCGTCTTTTTCTAAACGAAGTGCACTACATAGGGTGCAGAAAGCTATAGTTTAGAACACACACAGTGCACTTGAGCTAGTGAATGAAGCGTTATTTAGGATTAGACCGGTGATAGACACAAACGCGGCGCACTTTGCTGTATTTTGTGTTTGTATGTTTTTTTTTCCTCGTCGCTGTTTATCAGTGTGTTTATTCCTATTTCAGTTTATTTAACAGATAATAAACCTTCAAAATGAGTAATATTTATATTCAAGAGCCACCAACGAGCGGCAAGGTGAGGAACCAGTGATACAGATTTATAAATATACACATAAAGAAATCAGATATAAATATAATCATTCTCAGGTTTATAATAATGTACATACGGGTTATTATTGATATAAAAAGGGATAAATATAATTTAAATTTATGTGTGATGAGATTCAGTAATAAATAAGTCTAAATAAATACATTAAAAATGTTATTTGTCTCAGGTTTTATTAAAGACCTCAGCAGGAGATATAGATGTAGAATTGTGGTCTAAAGAAGCTCCTAAAGCCTGCAGGAACTTCATACAGCTCTGTATGGAAGGTAACACACACACACACACCACAGACACAAAACAGTAAAACACACACACACACACACACACACACACCACAGACACAGAACACTGAAACACACACACACACACTCTCCACAGACACAGAACAGTGAAACTGTGTGTGTTTATGTGTTCTGTGTGTGTGTGTGTGTGTGTGTGTGTGTGTGTGTGTGTGTGTGTGTGATGGACAGGTTACTACAACGGGACCGTATTCCACCGCGTGGTTCCAGATTTCATCATCCAGGGCGGTGATCCGACCGGCACCGGGACTGGGGGGGAGTCCATTTACGGTCGTCCTTTTAAGGTAAGATGGAGACATGGTTGTGTATTTCACTCCTCTGCCTTCAGTGATGTTCTCCCTCAATCAGTCCACCTCTTAATCCCATCATTACGATGTCACGTCTGTAGAAATCATCAGTATTATAGAGAAGTGCAGTAGATCAGAGCTGCAACACACACAGGATCTCATACAGTCAGAATGAACACACACACACACACACACACACACACCATCTCCAGCAGAAGCACTGAAATTCACCTCACCACATCACCCTGGGGTTTCCTGAGTTTCTGCACATTACGGTTTTCCTGAGGATTTAAAATAAAGGCAATTTGTGTGTTTTTGTGTAAAGAAAACACAAAAGTATAAAACATCAACAACTATTTTGATCTGTTTGGGCCACTGTCATTATACGTGGGTGCTGTATGCTGTATGTATTGTGCTTCATTCGCATGTGTGTGTGTGTGTGTGTGTGTGTGTGTGTGTGTGTGTGTGTGTGTGTGTGTGTGATGCATACATGTGTGCAGGATGAGTTCCACTCCAGGTTGAGGTTTATCAGGAGAGGTTTGGTTGCCATGGCGAACGCCGGACCTAACGATAACGGAAGTCAATTTTTCTTCACTCTCGGTCGCGCCGACGAACTCAACAACAAACACACTATATTTGGAAAGGTGATTTTTCTCTCTCTCTCTCACACACACACACACACACACACACACACACAAAAAGTTGTCAGTAGAATGTGGAGCTCCTGTTTCCTAGGTAACGGGGGACACGGTGTATAACATGTTGCGTTTAGCGGAGGTGGAGTGTGATGCAGAAGAGCGGCCGCTAAAACCACACAAGATCAGATCTACAGAGGTAGGGCCGAGTCTGATCTCTGCAGCGTCTGTGTGTCTGAGAGATGATTCATTAAAGCAACTGCTTTGTTTCTGCAGGTTTTATACTCACCCTTCGATGACATCACACCCCGCGAGATCCACACCAAGAAACAGAAAGTCCGGGAGGAGGGAAAGAAATCTCAGTCCAGGGCTACAAAGTGAGTGAGTGTGTGTGAGAGTGTGAGAGTGTGTGTGTGTGTGTGAGTGTGTGTGTGTGTGAGAGTGTGTGTGTGTGAGATTGAGTGTGTGTGAAAGTAATTGAGTGTGTGTGAAAGTAATTGAGTGTGTGTGAGAGTAATTGAGTGAGTGTGAGAGTAATTGAGTGTGTGTGAGAGTGAGTGTGTGTGAGAGTAATTGAGTGAGTGTGAGAGTAATTGAGTGAGTGTGAGAGTAATTGAGTGTGTGTGAGAGTGAGTGTGTGTGAGAGTGAGTGTGTGTGAAAGTAATTGAGTGTGTGAGAGTGAGTGTGTGAGAGTAATTGAGTGTGTGAGAGTAATTGAGTGTGTGAGAGTAATTGAGTGTGTGAGAGTGAGTGTGTGAGAGTGAGTGTGTGAGGGTAATTGAGTGTGTGAGAGTAATTGAGTGTGTGAGAGTAATTGAGTGTGTGAGAGTAATTGAGTGTGTGAGAGTGAGTGTGTGAGAGTGAGTGTGTGAGAGTAATTGAGTGTGTGAGAGTGAGTGTGTGTGAGAGTGAGTGTGTGAGAGTGAGTGTGTGTGAGAGTAATTGAGTGTGTGAGAGTAATTGAGTGTGTGAGAGTAATTGAGTGTGTGAGAGTGAGTGTGTGAGAGTAATTGAGAGTGTGAGAGTGAGTGTGTGAGAGTAATTGAGAGTGTGAGAGTTGTAAAGTTTGCCCCGGAGCAGAAGTTTTTTATACACACACTCATAACCTGCATCTGATCTGCAGGAGCAGAGTCTGTGTTTAGATCAGACTGGAAAACTTTTATATACTGAAACTATTCACAGAACAAAGGGGATTAGACGCAGTTTATATAAATAACATCAAACAGATTCTATAACAAAAAAAGATTAGGTTGAATAGGAGTGATATCACGTCTAGTGCACGTCTAGTGCACGTCTGGTGACCGGTTTTACACCATCAAGCATGTGGTATTATTATTATTATTATTATTATTATTATTAAAACACTGACGGTTTATTCTCTGATCAGGAATTTTAGTTTGCTGTCGTTCGGTGAGGAAGCGGAGGAGGAAGAGGAAATGGTCACTCAGGTCACTCAGGTGAGATTTTACATTTAATATCTATATTTTTAATTATAAATCATTCTTATATTTAATATTCATATCAAACTAATCATTCAGACTTAAAATCAAACAAAAATAAACTATAAGATAAAAACAATCAAATGATAAATAAATAATGAATTATTTGTTAAAAGCATAAAAAAAAAAAAGAATATAAAATATAACCTCTTCATGATGACCAGTTTAATTCAGATGTAGTTGATCAGTGGAAGAATATTTGCTATTGATTGATTGGTTGATTTTATGTAGGAACAGTGAAGAAAGTGCAGCTTCTCAGTACAGATTTAAAGCTCAGGAGATATAAAGGGTGCCAATACTTTTGTGTTGCATTACTATTATTTGTGAGGAATATTTATTAGTATTATTATGATGTTATAGACCATGAAAGGAAAAAGTAAAAGCAGTCATGACCTCCTGAAGGACGACCCCAAGCTGAGCTCGGTTCCTGTGGTGGGCAGGTGATTAGACGTCACACCTCATCATTACATCACCTTTTATACCTTTTTAGAGCAAGTCTACTGTGTGTGTTTGCCATTTTGTGTTTCTGGAGGACACACAGAGGATGTGTCCTCACACACACACACACACACACACACACACACACACACACACACACACACACAAATTATAGTAACTGTACTGTTTTTTGTTTTGGTTGTTTGTTTTTTTTACAGCCAGACGATTCGGGGAGACGCTTCAGACGTGAGCACACACACATTATATAACAGTATAGATTTAAAAATAACACTATCTCTTTATTTCGCTAGAATTGGATGAATTCTCTGTGATTCCTGTCACTCAGGTAGACGATGAAACACAGGACCAGGATGAGGAGGATAATGATGAGGATGATGAAGACGATGATAAAAAAATGAGGAAGAAGGAAATGAGAGAGCGGATCTCAAAAAAGCTGAAGAAAGAGAAACCGGGGGAGGAGAAGAAGTCATCAGAGAAGGTGGAGGAGACGGAGAAAAAGAGCAGTCGAAGGTAAGAACCCGGTTCTAGAACTTAGAACAACTATGTGATTTTTATAATCTAAAAATAAAATAAAACGCTCACGTGAACACGTTTCATTCCATTTCATTACGGAGTGGTGTCGAAGGTGCAATTTCTCAAGAGTCCTGCAGGGGGCAGTGACAGCACACAGTTTGGGTTTAAATAAATAAATGAATAAAAAAATAAAAAAATTGATAAATAAATAAATAAATAAATCAACTCTGCGTGTGAAAATAAAAATCTCTTAAATTTCTGTAATAAACGAGTGAAACGTGAATAAAATTCCTCCCAGTGTATCTGAAAAGTGGAACCAGGGCACTTGGTGTTTTGCACAAGTGTGTGTTAGTGTGTGTGTGTGTGTGTGTGTGTGTGTGTGTGTGTGTTGTGGTTTAGTTTTATGACTTGTTTAGATTTTGGCTCCGTACAAACAAATAGGAACAAAAGGAACGATTAGAAGCCCAAAAATCTTCTTATTCATCCTCAGTACATGATGTACACACGCACACACACACACACACACACACACACACACACACACACACACAAAACTCACTAACACCTTTGTATATATATAATTTGTGTAAATACAGTGTGTGTAGTGTGTTGTTTTGTGAATTTTGTGTGTATGCAGTGTGTTTACTTGTGTGTAAAGTGTGTGTTTATATTGTGTATACACAGTGTGTATATTGTGTGCACTGCATATGTGTGTGTGCACTGTGTGTGTATACATTGTGTGTTTGCGCACTGTGTGTGTGTGTGCGCACTGTGTGTGTGTGTGTGTGTGTGTACACTGTATATGTTGTGTGTGTACACTGTGTATGTTGTGTGTGTACACTGTGTGTGTACACTGTGGGTGTGTCTGTGTGTCTGTGTACACTGTGTGTGTGTGTGTGTGTGTGTGTGT
>MU551652.1:2661423-2678923 GCA_024362625.1 Silurus asotus
GTGTGTGTGTGTGTGTGTGTGTGTGTGTGTGTGTGTGTGTGTGTGTGTGTGTGAGGGAGTGAAATTAGACAGGCGTGTGTGTGTGTGTGTGTGAGGGAGTGAGATTAGACAGGCGTGTGTGTGAGGGAGTGAGATTAGACAGGCATGTTTGTGTGTGTGTGTGTGAGGGAGCGAGATTAGACAGACGTGTGTGTCTGTGTGTGTGTGTATGTGTGTGTATATGTGTGAGAGAGAGTGAGATTAGACAGGCGTGTGTGTGTGTGTGTGTGTGTGTGTGTGTGTGTGTAAGTGTGAGAGAGAGTGAGATTAGACAGGCGTGTGTGTGTATATGTGTGAGAGAGTGAGATTGGACAGGCGTGTGTGTGTAAGAAAGAGTGAGATTACACAGGCGTGTGTGTGTGTGTAAGTGTGAGAGAGAGAGTGAGATTAGACAGGCGCGTGTGTGTGTGTGTGAGGGAGTGAGATTAGACAGACGTGATGGTGGTGTGACGTACACACTGACCGATGAAGTAAATGGTGTTTAAGGTTTTCTGTGATGAAATTTGGGACAGATGTCTGCAGAGAGGCTTTGGCTCGTCTGGTCTCGACTCGCTGCTCTCCGTCCCTCAGCTTCTTCTCTTCGCCTGCTGCTTTGTTTTTGTGAGCGTGCCTGGTCTTTGTCTGTTTTTTGGCTGTTGTGTGTGTCGTCTTTTTTCGGAGTGTTTTTCGGAGCGTTTCCCTTCGCGAGGGGCCTCTGTGAAGTTTCTCTCCCTTGGTGCTCGGTTGCAAAAAAAATGTAAAGCTCTGCATTTTTTCAGTGGCTCGTGTATTGTCCTCTGGGCGATGGAACGCCAGACCTGCGGATAAAGAGAGGGGTTTATGGGAAATGAAAGACAGATGAGCGTCTGCTGTCTGACTGAGGCTCCAGTCCATGAACAGAAACTAAAAAAGAAAGAGGGTTTTAGGTTCTGTTCTGTTCATCTCAGAAAATCAGAGCTTCCATGTCCTGATATCTCCATTCCTGCTGATTCACAGTGCAGAACGATGGAGGTATGGGAGATGAGAAGGAAGAATAATGAGGAGTGTCGGACAGAGAAAGGAGAGATGGAGAAGGGTAGGGCAGATGGACGGTAAAAAGTAAAAGATAGAAGTGAATAAAGGAAGCAAGCTTTTCTAAAATGTGAGAAAGAAAAGTGTAAAAAGAAGAAAGGACAAAATGAAGGTAAAAAAAAAAAAGGGGATGCCATGAAGGAATAAAGGTGTAAGGAAGGATTGAGGGATAAAGAATGAAGGGATGATTGAAGGAATGGATGGAGAAAGATAGGAAAGAAGAATTTAGGATTAAGGTGGAAAAAGAAGGATGGAAGAAAGAATAAAAGTGGGTCTAAGGAAGTGATGGATGGATGGATGGAAGTGTGTGTAATTAAGTGATTGGATAGATGGGTGGATGAATGGATGGAATGATAAAAGGGTTTGTGTAATAGAGGAGTGACAATGGAATAAAAGAATAGATTGAAGATGAACGAGTGTATTTAAGGAAGGAGTGATGGAAGATTAAATGGTGGAAGGATAAGGGGTGTAGAAGAGAAGAATGATGATGGATGATGGATTGAATAAAGTGTGTGTGATGGAGTTCTGATATGTGTGTGTGTGTGTGTGTGTGTGTGTGTGTGTGTGTGTGTGTGCGCGCTGCAGGATGGCTCACGTGCTGCAGTTTGATGAACAGAGCAGGAAGGTAAAAGACGCGAACATGCAGGACGAAGACACGTTTGAGATTTACGACCCGCGAAACCCCGTCAACAAACGCAGACGAGAGGAGAGCAAGAAACTGCTGAAGGAGAAGAAGGCCAGGAGATGATCTACTCATCCATCTCCTCCTTTTTCTCCTCATCACCGCCAGGTTCCTCTCACTCTGTAGATATTAATAGTGATGAGGATGGACTTCACTCCTCCACCTGTTTGTCTTTGGGTAAGAAATTAAATAAAGGACATTCTGTGAGGAGCTTCAGGAATTTGATCTTCTCTGATGTTTTATGAAATAAAAAGATGTTTTTTTTTCTCATAAATGTTTAAACTTTAAAACGTCACTGCTTGTGTTTCTGCCTATTAAATTCTAAAACACAGCAAAAAAATGTCCTGGATGATCTGAAGAAGAAGAACGTTAAGGAGAACCGAGCTTCTGTAGGGTCTGACTGATCTGACTTTTCAGTCAGTCTGCTCACTTCTGCTTCAGAAGATCTCTCCTGGGATCTTAACAGCGAGAGAGCGAGAGAGAGAGAGAGAGAGAGAGCTATTAAAGCTGGATCTGCTCCTCACCATCTGCCTCAAACCTGAGAAACAAACCCAGATGTGTCTGTGAGCTCGACCTGACCCGCCTCAGATGATGTAAGTCGGCCGTCTGGTGAAGCTGGAGAGATATACGAAGTTAACTCCGTGCCATCCTCTGAAGTTGTAGAGCCGACCTGCTTCTCTCCTCTGCAGCTTTAGAGCAAAAAAAGAAAATGTTGAGATTCTCAAACATCTGTGTCACTTTTAATCAGCCCACGAGTTTGTTCTGAGGAGAAGATCCTCCTCATGGGTCTGCAGATCATCCTATCTGACCGTAGTTTCCATTAAATGATCTACCACGAGTACGTGTGACCAGGAGCGCGGTTTGGCCCGAACGCCGCCTTTTACTGCTCCCTCGAGATCCTGCTTACATTTTCATATGGAGCAGGAAGGAGAGTTAAAGTTACACTCTTAGAGCTGCTGCAAATTCAAACCAGGTGAGAAGAAGCCCAAGCTCTGAAGCTCTGAAGCTCTGGAGTGAGTTCAGCTACTGCTCCCTTTTTCCTGCTCTCCATTCCAAGTCACAGGGGGCCTATAGGAGAGCCCTGAGGGTCCTCACCTTTCAGCATGTTATCAGTGAGTTTACGGAGCGTCAGCACCAACTGAAACCGAGTACAGGATCACAACCTTCTGACTTTATTTCCCTCAACTCGACTCTCACCCTCATCCAGATCATCCCGAGTGTCGAGTTACCATGTAATAACAACCGTCTTACGTTACCTTCCACTACCGTTGGCATCTACTGCTTCGATTTCACACACCGTTTCACATCTACTTAATGCATTTTCTGCTGAATTAAGCTTCTGATTTTGTAGCGTGTGAGCGTTTACTTCGCTTAAACTCAGACCTGAGCGCTTGTCCTCGTTCGTTCAGGAAGAATCAGTCACCAGGTTTTACGAGGAGTCTGAGCTCCATAAAAACAAAGTGTTTAGTTACAGTAGAAGCACGTAAAGAAAAATCACAGAGAGAGAAAGCAACTTTTAAGGACTGATCCTACTCATGGTGCTCACTCCTGGGCACAGAGAGAGACGGCTTCTGGTGCCCTGGTTCTCAGAGAGAAGTGTTATTCAGTCCAGAAAATCCTCATGAGATCTGCTCTACATGGTTTGGAGTGGAAGATCTCCTACTATAGAGCTCTATTGAACACTTTTGAGATGAATAGGAACTGCACCCCAGGTCTCCTCACCTCACCTACTTCAGTAACTGACTTTACTAACACCCTTGTAGCTGAATGAATCTCCACAACATCTAGTGGAACATCTTCCCAGAAGAGTGGAGCTCATTATAACAGCACATGGAGACAAAATGTGGAAATAGTTGAAAAGAAGCACATAGACCTGAATATCATTATGTTGTGTCTGTACATCAGCATCACCTTCACCTCACCTTCATCCTCACTTCCAGAAGATGAAATGCATCAATAATGGAATTATCTCTCTCTCTCTCTCTCTCTCTCTCTCTCTCTCTCTCTCTTTTTTTTCTCCCTCGCTCTCTCTCTCTCTCTCTCTGACCTCCTCCAAACCAGGAGTAAAAGAGATGAGAAATGCTTCTTCCACTCAGCAGAGCAGAAGCATAATGAGGTGATGTCTCCTCTCAGTCTCAATCTGAATCTCAGCGTGATAAGAGCTGTAAATCGATTGTGCACATCCATACGTCATTTATCTTCACAGGTCACATGATCATTAAGTCCAGAAGATATAGCATGGTCCATCAAATACAACAAATTATGATTGATCCTGATTCCTGATGCTTTAAGTTCTTCTTGAGAAGGAGGTCTGACCTCCAACCTACCTCTATGAGAAACCTCACTCGTCACACATCTTTCCATATGCGTGATACTCAATGCAGACACATTAGATCTTTACTCCATCTTTGTCTGAGAGAGAGGAGGGAGAAGAAGTAAGTTCCTTGTCAGTTCATTGTCTGTGACAGTAATGATCTCTACCCCAGCGCTCCTCAGCCTCACCAGCTCCACACGTCCGGTCCCAAGCCGCGAGTCTGATAACGATCACCACGAGAGCGCACTTAATCCAGCTGTAGACATCGCTGAGGAACATCTGCTTTGGACGGATGATTTCATCGCTCAATCTTAGGCGCGCCTGACATGAAGCTCGTGTGGTAATTCCACCGCAGACCTCACAGCTGTAACATCACGTGTGCTGGAGCTGCACCATGATGGATGCCAAATTAGAAAGAACTGTTGATCAGCACTCGAGTCAGGAGAAGGTCACTGTAACCTGCACGGTCACCATGCACGTCAAAAGCAGCAGGACATCTGCTGGGTTCTTCCTCTTACATTTACTTCCATCGTTACACAATTCACCAGCACTGGATCTGATCTCAAATCTTAATCACAAAGATCCAAAATGAAGTCAGAACCAAAGCATTAGGGTTCATTTATAGGTTAAAGCCAACAGTGCTAAAATAGAAGTCCAAATAAGAAGATCAGGGGCCCTAATGAAGAACCTTGAAGAACACCAGGCAGGATTTTTTTTGGGTTCTAAATGATCTCCAGTCCATGTTGGTGCAGTTGTTGATCCAGAACCTAGACAGAACATTTCTGCTTGTCTCATTACCAGTTATAATGTGCTCCTCCACTCTTCTGGGAAGGATCTCCACTAGATGTTGGGGTGTGGCTGTGGGGATTAGTGATCATTCCCCTGCAAGAGTTGATGATGAGCTCTGAGGTTCAGGCAATGATCAGGGGGTTTGAGGAGATCAGGGTTCTGTGCAGGACACAAGTTCTGTCAATCCGACAATCTTCATGTCATCATGGAGCATGCAGTGTGGATGAATCTTCTTATGGAAACTGCAATGCTACAGCATACAGACACGTTCTATACAACAGTGTTCTTGAAGAAGAACTTGTAGGTGTAAAGGTCAGGGGTGCACATACTTTTGGCTGTATGTCTTTAATGTATGTTGAGATGCTTACAAAAGAATTTTTAGATAACGTTTAGCACTGAAATGGGCAGAGTTTGAATATTATTTATACTTATTACTAAAGGAACGCTGATTTCTTTGAGTTTTTCTGCTCCTCCTTGTGTTCCTCTGGAGATCCTTCACCAGATCTTCTCTTCCTGAGGAACAGGAAGCAGGGCGACCACGGGCCTTCCATCGTGTCCTGTTCGCTGTGGCCCAGAGGCGCTGTGCCAGCTGTCCAAGTTGGTTGCCATGAACACATCCTGTTGGCACCTCATTAAGGACGTGCTGCTGGACAGGAACCCATCAGGAGCCAAAGAGCTGCCAACACATGGAGCAGAGGGAGAGGGAATGTGATCTTATTGCACAATAGCACGGCGTAGAAGGGGGTGTCGGAGCATTAACAAAAACACATACATTTCTCTCCAGCCTTCACCACATTTTTGGATCCACACTCGATCACTCATGAAAAACCTCAGAACCAGAGGAATTGGACGAGAACGATCTGGAATGAAGAGCATTTCCCAAAAGTTTTTAAACTGCAGTAAAGAATCAGTCAAAACAATAAATTAATCTGTGAATCTACCACCAGCCTGGGGTTTGAGGTGGGCAAAGAAACCTCAGAAGTATTTCAGCTCGGTTTCTTCATGACCTCGGGTTCGTCCTTCCCAAATTCCCAAATCGCTCCATAACGCTCCATTTCCATTTAAGGCTTGTTGTATTATTCTTTATCAGGAGAATCTGCACGTCTGTAAGCGTCACCTTCATCTTCAGCCTGCTTTTAATAGATTATAAGCTGAAAGTAAGTGTGTGTGTGGTGATCATGCTTAGCTTCTCAGAAGATCTACTCACCACTGACTCACAGCGATAACAACCTCCAAGCAGACTGCAGGAATTCTCTGTAAACATTAACTACAGTCATCCTGCAGACTTTCAGGAACTCAAAGTTCTTCCAGTCACTGCAGCTCAGCCTCTGACCTACAGAAGAACCTGGTGAAGTTCTGCAGAGGTCTTACATTCACATGGCTTTACATCTGCTCATAAAGTAGTGAGTGTAGACTGGAGTTTAACCCCGACTGCAGCGACCGGTCGTAAACGTCCTCGTGCTTTCCCTCAGCAGACACGAGCTGAAGATCTGCATCTTTAAATATGAACAGTGACACCAAATTTCACTGCTCTTATCATAAGAGGGTGATTATGGATTAGAACATCACAGGTTCTTTCAGAAAGATCAGAAAATGTCTCGTGTTTACAAAAATTGAGTTATAAATAAATCTATTCCAAACGATCAACATCTAAATGAAATCTGAAACTGGAGACTCCTTCCTTCCATACGTTTCATAAACAGTCTCTCGTGAATAAGTCGTTACTGTGATGGAACGAGTGCATTCATATCGAGCTGCAGAGCTGGAGAGCAGGAGAGCAGGAGGAACCTGGTGTTCTACAGGGTTAAATCTTTCTCTCTCTAATATTCTTCAGCCAGTGAGTTTCTCCTTGAAGTTTCCTTCCAGCTGAAGAGCAGAAAACCAGAACATTTCTTTCTCTTATTTCAGTATCTTCGGCTTTAAATGAAGGATTTCTTAAAAGGTCACCTGATTAGGCATCGTTTCACCTGAACTTCATTAAACCTGAACCCAAAGACCTTCAGTGTGCTATTGGCACGTTCCTTCTCCAACTCACTGTCGCTGAAGCTCCGTTGGTGGCTACAGACACATTGACAGCTCATTAGTGATCAGCTCAGAACAGAACTTCTCTCACTGCACTACTTTTTGGCTGAAACAGTCGCTAAATGTGACGTCTGTCAGCTCTTTAAGGAACATTTCGATATTAAACAGATGTTTCACGAAGCTTCTCGGCTGTTTAGGGTTTTTTTGGGATGATTAAGCTGTGCCCTGATTGAGGAACAACGCTTTCTCCGAGCTGAGAGACTCCGTCTGGCTCAGGAGCCAAACTCAGACGGCTGCAGGGATCTGCTTCTCATTTTCATATTGTGGAGAAAAACATGTCCACTCTGCTGCCTGACAGGAAATGTTTCAGGCAGATTCAAATTAATTAGCATTTCATCTTGTGATGATTTAATCCAGGCTGGTGTGGAGGAGTGTCACAGGGACAGCAGCCCGTAGACCGTCACCCAGAAACCTGCAGCTGATTTGTAGGCTACTGGATGGGGGATTGTGGTATGTGGAAAAGCAGACGGCGTTCCTCCAGAGCAGATGTCTACAACTTTGGGAGCTCAGGAAGCAACAACGAGAACAGCATTGAACCTTCTATTAGATAAGCTGAGAAAGAAGTTCAGCTGATAAAAAGAGCTTTTATTACACGAGCGGAGTTTTGCTTGATTTAGCAGAATGCAGTGAAACATCCTGTTCCTTCTCCCGGTTTATTCCATACTCAGCAGGCATCAGGGCGGAGAAGAAGGAGGAGGTGGACGAGAAGGACGAGGAGAAGAATAGACAGCGTCAATCAGTGATGAGTTCGCCAGAATCCTTATCTGCCAGCTTCCCTTCCTGTGTATTTTATTTCCATTTTCACACCCACACTGCACTCTGTCCCGTCCAACATCCACACTTCCATGGAAAAGTTCCTCCACAATGTTTTTCAATCAGAATTAGAAACTCGCACCCTGGGAATTTTTGGGATTTTTGAGATTTTAGTGGAGAATGTGATATATGACAAAATACGCCGAGCACACAGACTACACACGTGTTCATGTTTGGCTTTTACACGTATAGAAATATGTCAGATATGAAAATGACAGTTTTCCCATATGCAGCATATATTTTCCCAAATACACACACACACACACACACACACACACACACACACACACACACACACACACACACACATGACATATCTGCGTATATTAACATGTTTAGATATGGGTAATAGATGTTTATCCTTGTATTTATAATATATATATTTATGTATTTATTCTAATATATAATTATACAACAGAATTAACATCAAAATTAAAAGTTATTTATTTTAAATGTATTTAATACTAGAAAATCAACATTTCACATAATAACTAATTCCACAACTCCACATCAGGTATCTCAGATATTTTATCTTCAACTTTAATGTATGAATGTGTTACTCAGCCGTGTATGTGGTATCTGGACCTTCAGTGAGGACGTACACGAATTAATCCACCTCTTAATCCACCACAATCTCATCACGATTATAAAAACCATCAATACAATACAAACACACACTATAACAACACCTGCACTACAGAGACGTTTCACATCTGGAGGTAAAAACCGTTTTATATATTATTATATAACAAATATTAGTGTTTAGGTTGTAAATGTAGGTCAGAGCTTCTGATAGTGTTTAGACCAGAGAGAAGTGTTTACTGACCCGGACCTCCTGTCACTGTGTTACACAATATAGTAAAGTGAATTTATCTGTACACATGATAGAAACGTGTTTATTTTATTCTACATGTTTCAAGCAATGAATAAAACTACACACCTGTTTATATAAATATATTCACTTTCATTTAGATTTATATATTTATATATTATATATCCTAGATTTCTGTATGGAAGCTTAGTGATGGCAATTCACTCTCTCCCCCCTCTCTTCCTTCTCTCTCTCTCTCTCTCTCTCTCTCTCTTTGCGCCCCCCCCGCATGCTTCCCTCACACTAAGTGATTGTGTATTGATCAGCGTTGCTCAGTAATTGGTTTAGTTCGCAGGTCTGCTGTCAGTCTGAGATTAACTGTAGTGCTGCAGGGTTGAGCTCGTGGCCCGTTACACACTGTTTATATTGAAGCTGCTTCATCATCATTTAGTCTGAAACTCTGTGCTGATGCAAGTGGAGAAGCATTTCTACTACAGCTTCTCAGTTTACAGCTTCTGCGTATTCTAACTCACTCGTGTGAAAACGTACAACAGACTGAATTCACGTCTTCTGTTGGCGTGTAACAACCTTTTAAAACAAGTCTGTAAAAATATGCAAATACTTTAATCTGAAGCATCTCCATGTCCTCCATATTTCCATGTAACATTAGTTAATTTAGCTAACAAACTGCTAATACACATTAATCACCAAATACGAGTCAAAACCTTTCAGAAGCGTTACCATGACAACCACCTTATTTTATTGATAATTAGTGAAGATAAAAGCCATCATCATCACTATTCTATTAGCATTTATTGCATTATTTGCATATTCTACCGTGGTTCTCTCGCTTAGTGCACAGATCCTCAGCAGGTTCTGTTGATGGTTCAGAAAACCAGTGCATATTACACCATGAGTGTTCCAACATGTGAAGATCTTTTTATAAGGTGAGTTTATCTGTAGCAGAAGATTCACTTAAAAATATTAATTTGACTTAAATTGAATCTGGATATAATCAGGATATTGAGTGTGTGTGTGTGCGTGTGTGTGCGTGTGTGTGTGTGTGTGATGTGTTCTGAGACATCATGTCATGTTAAGCCAGAGAAGTTTGGCAGCTGCCTTTTGAGACTGTGGGAAAATTCCTGGGAATGAAATCTGACAGAGCTGCAGCAGGAGGACGAGCTGAAGAGACAGGATGTGCTGAAGTTCTGACCACCTGACCTCACATCAGCATTCCTGTCTCCAGCAGCACTCTTCATGTTCATGGCTGGAACTCTGTTCGCCCACATCAGCACTTTGAGCTCTTCATGGTCCTGGCGATGGGAAAACCTAAGTGTCACTTTCATCTCCTGGCGTTGCAGTTAATCCTCACACCTCCTGATATCTCCATGGCTTTTTATTAACACCTCCGTTTTCACAGAAGGCGAGGTTGATGGTGTAGGTTTCTGCAGCCAAGCAGATGACATTCTTCACCGGCTAATCTGTAAGAGACACTGACCAGGCCAGGTCCAGGTCTCCACAACGCAGAGCAGCAGATCAAAACCAGCCTGAATCTTATCAGGAAAAAAACGGCATGAATCCAACCATGGGTTTTGTGTGTGTGTTTGTGTGTGTGTGTTTATCTCTGTGTGTGCGTGCGTGTGTGTGTGTGTGTCTGGGTCTGGATGTCTGAGGGTAAGCAAACGATTTGATGAGAGGTTCCTCTTAAGTTCCTTGATTACCATCTGGCCTGAGGGTCAGAATAAAATCCAGCACATGTTTGATCTCTTGCTGTGAATTTTCAGTTCTACCAGATGACCTGAAGTTGCCGTCATTCTCTGTAATGATGGTGTTTAAAGAGGAGGATCTTCTCAGCCCAGGCACTCACAGTTCCCATCCATCACTTATCAGAACCATGTGTGATACGCTCAAGTGGTGTTGCTCTGTTCAGGTCCTCAAGGCCTGGAAACATCAACGTCCTGATTCACCAAGTGAACACTACATATAGGAACCACTAATCCAATAAATAGCACACTCTGAAGACCTGTTCACACTTCTAATACCAGAAGCTCAAGTTCACAACTAATTTAGAACTTTGTGGGTTTTACCCTTATGTTAAAAGGGCAGCAGGGTTTCAGCCTCATACTCTAAATTCTGCTTTTTGTGATCAAAGCTCACAAAACATGTAAGGAACCTGTGAGGAACTAAGGTAAAGCTGAAGCTCCTCTACTGCTGATGATAACTAGGCTTTGTGGTGTTGACTGTGGTTATCTGTTGGGTGTTTTCTTGCACAAGTGTGTGAATACGAGGGCCATTTCAGGTTTGTTGTATGAATTCTGGTGAAACATCAGTACCTGATCCTTTTGTAAAGAGCGTTATGATTCCCTCACTGATCATCTCAGGATCTTCAGCCATGAAGGGTAACACAAACTCTACCTAAAACCTGGACCCTGAGCCTGTTACTATAAAACACTGCACCAGGTTTCTCCTGGCATCTCTCAGCAGGTGTGTTGCTCCGGTTTGTGGAGTGTGAGTGTGTTGATGTTTCTGAATGCTCTCCTCAGTCTAAACTCCAGTGTTGCTAAATAATGCTGGTATTCGGTTTGCAGTCGCAGCCACAACAGACTGAACGCCAGCGTGAAGCTCTTGGCAGTCTGGAGTTCATGCTTTTAGGGTGAGATCTTTGTGCAGATTCCAGTTTGGCTGCACAGACAGCACATTTGGATGGTTTGTGTTCTGGGCATGGATGTGTGTTGTGTTTAAGCAATGTGTTGGCACTGTAACCCCATGGAGACACGTCCTGATTGACTAATCAAAGAAACACAGCGAGAATCCAGAACATCTCATTTTTCCAGTTGTTGTAAATAAAAGTGTAAAGGTTTGTCCCCCGACAAAGCAGACTTTTTTTCTCCACGTTGTTTTCACAGCGTCTCGAGCGAATGTGTGCTTTGTTCCTCTGCATGACTTTAGAGATAAACATCAGCTTGAGTGCAGAACACAAGCCATATCTGAACCTTTCATCCTCCTGTTTGATGGCATCTGTATTCTGGAGCATCTCATCGCAGCCTGAAAATCTCCCCGCATGTGTTTTGATGTCGATTAGGGACACGGACGTCCCGCCCGGCGCTGAGTTTACAACAGCTAATCTGTTGACATCTGTTTACAAAGCTGTAGCAGAGATAGCTAACATGTCTCTCATTTTTGTGAGGCTTTTCCTCAAAACACTGCTAAGGCCAAAGGCAGCCAGGACGCCTTACATAGCCTCGTTATTCCCTCTGACGTCTGAGCGCATGGCTAGAGTTTACAGAGAGATAAAGAGAGGAGTGGTTTCAGGCCCAGTCCCTCGGATCGCTCTCTCCGTCTTTATTGTGGCTGCGCTGGAGAGTCGACGTGTAAACATAGGAATCACGGATGACAGTTGAAGGCCAGCTGCTGCAGCGTCGTGAACCCTCTCACCTTCTTTATGCTTCCATCTATATCATTTTTATTCTTTTCATTGTTCCTTCTTGAATTTGATTTATTGACCTTTAAGCTGATCTTCATCTTCAGGAAAGAGGGCAAAGTCCGCAGAAGCCAAATCTGGAGAGTAGGGTGAGTGCAGAAGTGAGCGCATGTTGTTTCACGTGTGAGGAGCTCAGTGACAGGGTGCGCACATGGTTAGAACAGCAGACGTGGTCAGAATAGCTCCAGTCGCACGGCTCCCGATGAACACAGGATGTCTTTTATCACGCTGACATGAAAGTCGGTGCTTCCTGTGACTGCGCATGCAGCCTTGTGCTGCCATCTGTTGGTGTGTTACAAAACTAGTCTTGAAACATTTTGAAACCCCCTCGTGTATATTTCATATCTGCTGCATGCACGTGAAGATTCTCAATATACCTCTTTCATCAAAATAATGTTTTACTTGATGTATTGTTCAAGTTCTGCAGACCACATGACCTTCTCTCGCACCTCAGACTGGACTTATGGAGCTAAAACCGTCTCACTCTCTCTCTCTCTCTCTCTCTCTCTATCTCTCTCTCTCTCTCTCTCTCTGTGTGTCTGTAGAGTTACACGTTTCTGAAATACCAGCAATCCTGATTCCATTCTGTCCTCCAGACCTGCCTGTCACCACTTGGAAGCTCTCTGATGAGACTGAGGATGATCCCCATGTTCAGCTTGAAGAGAGGTGAGATAACTGTGGATGATAAACACTTAAGGACTCAAATCTCCATCAGGGAAAAGTTGGAAAACAACTACAACAGACTTCTTAATGAAACAATAACGAGTTTCCTGGTTACAGTCACACCTTCTGACTCTGAAGAACACAATTATAGAGGAGATATGATGAGTAACTATGTGTCTTTCTTTTCATCTCTGGAGGATGAGGAGATCTCTGGGGATTTGAATGATTAGGGACATCATCTCTGTAGGACTCTGGAGAACATGATCTTTGGTAGACATGATCAAGCCTTGCAGCCACAACATTTAGAGAAAGAACATCTTCATTGCAGCCAAACCCTTTAACATTGCCTTTATTCGGGATTCATTACATACTGTACGATTCACCAATAATAGTGTACAAGCCAAAGACTCAGACTGTTACGCTTACTGTGGGATTATTGAGCTATTAGCATCATCATTATTCATTTCTTCAGCATTTGTAAACTGGTATTTCTTTTTTTTTAGGACTTTCTCTTTGACACACACCTGAACACCAGAACATGCTTACAGATGTTCACACACGGGCCACTCGCACCACACCAGAACATGCATACAGATGTTCACACACGGGCCACTCGCACCACACCAGCATTTAAAGCACTCCTGGAGATTCAAGCTCATTCCGACATCAACAAAAAGGTGAATGGAATCAATTTCACTGCCTTGTTTTTTTCTGTTGTTTACAGTTCGCATGCCGTGAAACGTACGACAAGTGAGACGTGGAAATAAATTAGCATATAATTTACAATCCAAAAATTCGTAACAGTGTACCAACATTTAACACTGAATATAAAATACAAGCAATTTTTCACAAAAAAAAAAAAACCTACACAAAAGCTCAGTTGTATGGTAGAGGATACGTGATGTGACATTCAGGTCAGAGACACGAGTTCACAGCGATGATGGAGAGAGGAACCGCTTCAGATTTTTTCCTCTGATTGTTTTTTTTTTTTTTTACCCAGTAAACATTTGGTTCAAGTCTCAGGATTTTTGGTGTCTGGCTGCTCAATGTTCACTCGAGTAAAAGTCCCGGTTTAAACATTTTAACTACACAAGAAAAAAAGACAGAAGTGTTCTGACGTTGCATCAGTGGCTACCAAAGAGTAGCAGCAGCAAAAAGTGTGTTAGATCATTGAACTGGGCCTGGTCCTGTTTCTCCTCGACCGTTCTCTTTTGGATGATGAGTGTGTGGATGGGGTGGAGTTCCGGTGACTCTGGAACCTTTCGTACGACTCGTCGTCATTAGTGTGTGAGGTAAACAAACAACAAACACTGTCTGTAAAAAAATCCCATAATCGTCCTCCTGTGACGGTTGGTGAGAAATGAAGCTCTTATTAGCACCAGAAGACTGAAAGGATCTGCAGGAATCAAGGCTTCATCTTGAGAAGGTGAGAAGAATAAGGAGGAGGGAACACAACCCTGTTAAACAGTTGTGTGGAATGAGAGAACAAAAGAACGGAGCTCCGTCATCTCCCTACAAACATGTATAATAAAGGAGACATGAGCAGCAGACACCATGTGCCATCTTCTCCATCTACCTTCCTCTCCATCATGGAGCAGGTGGAGATCACATTTTGAGTTTTCCTGCTACAAATGAGTTCATATCTTCTCTTATTACAGCACAAAGTCTTTCAGACCCCAGGCATTTCAAACAGTACAAAGAAAATCACGGAGTTCAACAATCTTTATAAAAAAACCAGAACGGCTTTCTGTAGGTTCCTCGATGGAGCTGATGGTGCTGAAGTCATATCTGGTGATGTTCAGGGCCTCATTCAAGAGACACAAACCACAACATTGGAATATTTGGTCATGTGATTTTTAATCGAATCCAATTAAAAAGGTGGCACCACAACTGGAACATCTGGAGTCTGAACAGCACCAGGGTTTCCTCGTTACCTTGCTGAGCTCCAGAACCAAAATCCAACTAGTAAACATGATTGTGTGATTATGAAGTTGAGGTTCTAGTGAAGCCGTGTGGAGTTCCTGATCAGTAATGTCTCGCGAGTTGAACTACAGGATGTGGACATAATAACCGAAACACCACACGACTAATTTAATTTAAAAAATGACCTTCATGCAGAAGATCTTCGAGTCGACTCGCTGAAGTGATTCATCTGAGGCGTCTGGGTTCATCTGAATTAGCTTTAACTCCGTATGGTTAATGCAGGAAACCCCGTTTCATCTCGCAGCAGTTTATCATCGGATAGAATTCACAACAAATCTGTGTTTATAATCTACAACATTAACGCTAGAATGTTAAAATGGCTTACAGACGCTAACAGACGCTAACAGACGCTAACAGACGCTAACAGACGCTAACAGACGCTAACAGGAAATGATTATTTTAAAGGTTGTAGCTTTGAGTCCAGACCTGGTGTTAAAGACACGCCCACTGTTATACGATGAACATAAACTGGCCAGACGTTTCTTTTATTTTGTCCACTTCTGTCAGTTTCAGAAACATTTAAACATGGGATTATATTAGTAAAATTTACCGTGTGTGTGTGTGTGTGTGTGTGTGTGTGTGTGTGTGTGTGTGTGTGTGTGTGTGTGTGTGTGTGTGTGCGTGAAAACTCTGGGGTATTATTACACAGTTATAAGCTCTTTAGCGGTGCCGCTTCTGCATATGATGTGTCCAGCACTTTGGATTAAGGACAGACAGACGTCAGACAGACAGACAGACAGACATACAGACAGACAGACAGACAGACATTAATAACGATAATAACAATAATAATAATTATTATTATAATAAAATAACAATAATGGCCATATTTTTAAGTTCCCACTTCACAGAAGTGAAAATAAAAGTAAAAGGTGTCAGCATGCTGCTGATCAGTGGTATGGGTTCCACAGGGCTGAAAAACATCTCAGGCATTAGTGTAGGTGGTGTGTGTGTGTGTGTGTGTGTGTGTGTGTGTGTGTGTGTGTGTGTGTGTGTGTGTGTATGAAAGAGAGAGAAAGAGGAAGTAGGTTTGTCCTCCAGCCCACGTGGTCGTTGTCTCTCTCTCTCTCTCTCTCTCTCTCTCTCTCTCGTCTCTCTGCAGGATCATCAGTGTCCTTGGCAGGTTTTGCAGCACATCTGTCTAAAGTAGGCGCGGCTGCAGAATTTGAACTTCAGCACCAGCGGGCAGTACGCCACCTTGTTTACGTCTTTACACTCTAAACAGAAGAAGAGGAGAAGAGGAGAAGAGGAGGATTAGTGGAGGATGGAGATTAAAGTCCTTTCTTACAGAAGTTTGGAATTTTGCCAGCCGTTTGCTTAATGAAGAGGAACACAGACGAGGAAGAAGCGATCTGCCCTGTTCCACATTCAGCTGATGCACACTCCGATAGGCTATAGCTGTTTGTTTGTGCTGGTGTGTGTTGGTGCAGGTTGGTGTGTGTGTGTTGGTGCGAGTCGGTGTGTGTTTGTTTGTGCTGGTGTGTGTTGGTGCGAGTTGGTGTGTGTGTTTGTGCTGGTGTGTGTTGGTGCAGGTTGGTGTGTGTTTGTGCTGGTGTGTGTTGGTGCGAGTTGGTGTGTGTGTGTTGTTGCGAGTTGGTGTGTGTGTGTGTGTTTGTGCTGGTGTGTGTTGGTGCGAGTTGGTGTGTGTGTGTTGGTGCAGGTTGGTGTGTGTTTGTTTGTGCTGGTGTGTGTTGGTGCGAGTTGGTGTGTGTGTGTTGGTGCTGGTGTGTGTTGGTGCGAGTTGGTGTGTGTGTGTTGGTGCGAGTTTGTGTGTGTTTGTTTGTGTTGATGCAGGTTGGTGTGTGTTTGTGTGTTGAGATTTCCTGAATATTCGCACTTCTATGGAACATTTTACATTTTTCTGTCCTGGTTAAACAGTTTTGATCTTTTCTCCTCCTGATGGTGGTGAGAAGACATGGAGTGTTTCAGATGAACGGGTTTGAGAAGAGCCTGAAGCGCTCGGCCTCTGCAGGAGATGAATGTTTGCCAGTCGTCAGATTAAGGTTTATATTTCAGGTGTGTTGGAATCCAGACAGTAATCACAGCATGGGCAGGAGTCCATTTCTCATCCCGCCGCACTCAGGAATGTTCTACTCAGACTCTTCCGCTCTAATGTATGCTGCAGCTCAGATAGTAATTACCAGCTCCTATAAATCTCCAACGCCTTCTCCCTGGGGACCTGCTGCACTCCAAAGTACTCTTAGTACTGTTGGGCTCAGCTTTATTCTCCACTTGAGTCCACCTGATCTCAGCTTGGACTGCACATGTCTCTAGGACAGTTCTGATCTTCCTGACGTTTGTGTGTTCTGGGTTTAATCAGAAATAAACTCCACTGAACACCTAGAAACACTTGTTCCCTCACCTGCCTCTCTCTCTATTCTCACTCTTATGGCTCTGAGAACCTGAACTGCCATATCACCATCAAAAGCTCTCCTCAAAAGAACATGCAAAGTTTCCTTCACTGCTTTTCATGAAACTAAATTTAACCAATTTAACTCTAAATGTAATTAGATTTCAGATCTGATCTAATCTATCTAACAGACTGGAAGTGTTATTACATCATCAACCACAACAGCCAATCAGAACTCCTGTATGCAAATGAAAGATGAGACTGGAATCAGAACTTTGCATGTTATAAAAGGGGTTTCCATCAAAGGTTCTCAGACTTGAATTATTTAAACCTTTATTATTTATATTGTAGGATTTAGATGGTTAAATGGATAACAAGCATTTGTTCTCTGGTCTCCTGGAGAAGCTCAAAGGAAAAGCGGATGGACTAAATGAAATACTTCA
>MU551652.1:2684746-2694746 GCA_024362625.1 Silurus asotus
GGAGAGAGAAAAAGGGGGAGGGGGAGGGAGGGAGGGGGGGGGGAAGGAGAGAGAGAGAGAGGGAGAGAGACTTGACTTTTAATTGCCCTTTATTTCAAAACATAAATTTTTAACCGGTGTAAAAACACGGCCTATTAGAAAGTGAATTACGCATATCTTTTCTTTTTATGCGGCTGAAGTATCTCAGGCTGAGGACCTACAAGTTTTCTGTTAGCCTCACTATCCATTAGCTCTAACCTCACACAACCTCACATCTTAAAAAGAGGTGGTCTACGTCTCCTCCCTCCACACAGCGGGCATGTTGTAGCGATGGTGGAGTCGATGTGTGCTAGATTCCAGAAGAAATCCACTATCCTCCTCTGAATCTCTCTGACTGTTGTTTCTGGTGGTTTGAGGGCTGTGAACTTGTGCCACAGCATCGAGGCAACCAAATTGTTAACGACCAGCACCCTCTCCTGTAGGATATCTGGGGCAGGACCCAAGTCCATTAGACACCTTCTCCACCATCTATTGTGACTATGTGGTGATCAGAAGCCCTGCTGGGATAAATAGATAAGATTGACTTTTACTCGTCCCACAGTGGCGACATTTCTGTAGATAAATAAGACGTTAAAATGTTTCTGTCGGTTTCAGTAATAAACTCGATCTGATGTTGTTTTTATTCATGTGTGTTGTTTTGTTGTTGCTCTTTGGTTCTTTTCTCTCCATGAATCTATAAATCCATGTTTTAATTATTTCATCTAAAACTACAGAAGATTGGATGTGTGGTTCTTCTGCGTTCCTGTCCTCTGTAGGATCTATAGTGCAGTTCCGGTCTCCACCCATGACTACAGTGTGGTTGCTGCTATGTTGCGTGATTCCGTCTCTTATTTTATAAAAAGTTTACTCAATTCCTGTGTTTAAGGCAAAAACATTTTTAACTAGAAAATTAATTCCTCTGATTTGAGCTTGTACCAATAAAACGCTGCTCTGCTCAGCTCTTCTCTGCTCAGCTCTGCTCTTCTCTGCTCTGCTCTGCTCTGCTCAGCTCTGCTCTTCTCTGCTCTGCTCTGCTCAACTCTGCTCTGCTCTGCTCAGCTCTGCTCTTCTCTGCTCAGCTCAGCTCAGCTCTTCTCTGCTCTTCTCTGCTCTGCTCTTCTCAGCTCTTCTCTGCTCTGCTCAGCTCAGCTCTTCTCTGCTCTGCTCAGCTCTTCTCTGCTCTGCTCAGCTCTTCTCTGCTCTGCTCTGCTCAGCTTCTCCTTTTCGTCGCCTTGTTGCCATTTTTCATAAGCAAAACCTCTTTTTTTTTTTGCTTAGTTGCGGGAAAGTGCCGTTATCTTTTTGCTGTAGATACAAGAAATTTGCCTGGTCCTGAAAAGTAGTCAGAAGCTTCCACAGATTCTCCAAAAACCTCTAGAAAGTTATTGATTTGATCTAGTGTGTGTGTGTGCTGAGGGGTTCTGGTGTTCTTTTTCTTTGCAGCAACAGTGATGTTGTCCGTCTCCTCCTTCTCATATTCGCTATCTTCATTGTCCTGCGTAGCATCTTCTTCATCATCCATGTCCATTTCTGTTACCTCCAAATCAGGTTCACCGTCTATACTGGCTTCTTCTGTAACTCTTCTAATGTTCTCTCCAAGCATTTAATTACTCTTCTTTCCATTAACAGCATTCTCCAGGATCCTGCCTGTTCTCTGTAGCTGTGCTGCTTTCACCTGCTGTTATTTTTCATCTGATTGTTAACAGTATCTCCTGCCGCTGACCCCGTGTCTTCTATTTCCACATTATTCTCCTCTGTTATTACCTTTTTACTCTCCACCAGTGTGGTGTGGCTCCACCTCCATTTCTCTCCATCACATCACTGCTCTGTGTTTCTCTCCTGTTCCCTTCTTCAGCTACACTGTGCTCCAGTCTTGGAGTTTGAAGTCCACCAGTGTCTCTTATACATGAAGGTTGAGCATCACTGATGCCTCCTGCCTGCTGCTCCACAGCACTGACCCCAGCACTGCTCTCTGGAACAGACTCAGCAGCAGCAGCTTGAGCAGTAGCCACGCCCCCTGCAGTTCCCCCAGTTTTTGATTCTCCAGGAGGTCAGGGTTTCAATTTTAAGTTGCAGGTGAACAGGTGAGCAATGCACCTGTGTGTGTGTGTGTGTGTGTGTGTGTGTGTGTGTGTGTGTGTCACCTCCTGCACAGGTGGCTGAACACTCAGACCAGGGTAGATGTTGCCAGGTGAAGCCCACGTCATTGTCTCCGCTGCCCGTGCGCTGGATCGGAACATTAAACTTGTACCTGATTCCTGGGTTCTGTTCCTGCAGTAGAACCTGCAAACAGATTTTCCATATCAGCACAGGTCTGAGATCAGCCTAAACACATTACACTACACACTACACTTCCCATAAACGCACACTTCCCTGTGTATACACTCCTGAGTCAGGAGGTGGGGACGAGTTCTCAGCTCTGATGGTGCTGCGCTTTATATTCATGTGCAACAGTGAAGTTTGCAGAGAGAAACTGTGTATTTATTTAACACTAATGGAAGGAGTCTCCAGTATCAGTGCTCTGTTACAGGAAGCTGTGTTCCATCTTCACGACAGAGGAGTTTACACTCTATATGGGTTTCTGACTAACAGAATAGAACACAGTCTTATTAACTGGAAAAAAGAGAGAGATAGAGCGAGGGGGGGGGGGGGGGGGGGGGGGGGGGTTATAGTTGCTATATTGTGATTGACAACAGGAACTCACTCACTTCATAAACATTAAACTGTACACATACACCAACACCAAACACCCCACCCACACAACCACTCCTCCCCCAAACACCTCATTCTACCACTGCACCCACACCATCATGCTACCACTCCACCCACACTACTCCTCTCACACCACACCTCTCAATCACTGCTTAAGTGTTTCATCACCATCATCATCATCATCATCATCATCATCATCATCACTGTGGTGTGAATATAGACAATATAAAATATATACAAAATAAAATCTGCTTTGTGTCACTACAGAAACCACAGACTGGAGGAATTTGTGTGTGTGTGTAAAGGTTTACTGGTTGTTTGTTAGAAATAAACACACACACACACACACACACACACAGAGGGTGGTGTGAGGAGGTGTTTTAAACGCTCTCTGTTTGAAATTGTCTGGCTCTCTCTCTAAATAAAGTCCACATCTGTGCACAAACCTCACTTGAACTCAAGCTCGTGGTTTTAACAGCTATATATGTGTGTGTGCGCACAGAAAACCTCCGTCTGGTTAAACACACACACACACACACACACACACACACACACAGACACACACATTAGTGTGTAGAATGCAGAGTGTGTGTGTGTTTCATGCTGAAAGCTTCTACTCCTCTCATTTTTTTTGTCTGGACCGAAATACTAAATACCCAAAAAAAAAACAACACGCATACACACACACACACACACACACACACACACACACACACACACACACACTAAAACATGCTGTTTGTGTATGTGTGTGTGAAAAATCATCCCTGTATCGTCTCTCTCTCACACACACACACACACACACCACATAGTTTTACTTAAAGCAAGTAGACTCTCTCCATACAAGTTAGATAAATACGTTTCTCAAACTGAAAACTTCACTACATAATCAGGATCAGGATCAGGATCAGGATTGGATCAGGATCAGGATTAGGAACTTTCCAGCTCTGAGTTGTAAATTAGTTTTAGACCCCTGCATTTATCATTATTATTATTGCTGATGTTACTGTACATACTTCATCCGATTAACTCTTATAAACTGCATACCATAATCACCAGGTTCTCTGTGGTGGCCCCAAGAGCCTCCAGAGACTCCACCTCATCTGTGGGTCTCTTGTAGTGGAATGCCGTTCCTGCAACGTCAAACTTGCGAGGCCAGTCTATGGTCCATGCACCGTTGATGTAATAATCATTTCCCTCTGATTTTAAAGCTGTGTGAGAGTTAAAGGAAAAGACGATGAGTTAAAACACAGACAGACACATCCCAGACAGACATATCTGTGATACACAGGTCCCCAATAGACAGGTCCCAGGCAGACAGGCTTATGATAGACAGGTCCTAGATAGACAGGGCTGTGATTGACAGATCTTAGACAGATAGATCCTAGACAGACAGGTCTGTGATAGACAAGTCCGACATAGACAGATTCCAGGCATACAGGCCTGTGATAGACAGTTCCTAGATAGACGGGTCTGTGATAAACAATTCCCAGACAGACAGTTCTGAGATAGACAGGTCTAAGATAGACATGTCCCAGACAGATGAATCCCAGACAGTCAGGTCCCCAATAAACAGGTCCCAGACATACAGTTCTGAGATAGACAGGTCTAAGATAGCCAGGTCCCAGACAGACAGGTCCCTGATAGACCCAAAGTGTGCAGTTTTTACACTTCACACGTTATGTAACTCTGATTGGGGGGGAACTGCACAGGAAGTCTGAAACTGAAATCCATACAAACCCATAGAAGGCACTGTGAGGACCTGAGTCTCTAAACACATTGAGTCAGAGTTCAGAATCAGAAATAGTTCAGGCAATATTTCACCAAGTAAAGCTTCTTTATTCTACTTTCAGTTTGGCCCTGGCACTTTCCTTTCCAGTACTCACACCGGGGCTCACCCACACTCTTACGGTTCTGGACACCTTTCCTCGTCGTACACCCGTCTCACTCAGGGATGGGCCTGTCTTTCCTCTGCATCTGGCCATCTTTCTCGGGGATTGGCCTGTCTTCCCTCGTCGTACACCCCGTCCCACTCGGGGATCAGCCTGTCTTTCCTTGGCATATGCCCGTCCCACTTGGGGATCAGCCTGTCTTTCCTTGGCATATGCCCGTCCCACTTGGGGATCGGCCTGTCTTTCCTCGTCGTACGGCCGTCCCACTTGGGGATCGGCCTGTCTTTCCTCGTCGTACGGCCGTCCCACTCGGGGATCGGCCTGTCTTTCCTCGTCGTACGGCCGTCCCACTCGGGGATTGGCCTGTCTTTCCTCGGCGTCTGCCCATCTCACTCAGGGATTGGCCTGTCTTTCCTCGTCGTACACCTGTCTCACTCAGGGATTGGCCTGTCTTTCCTCGTCGTACACCTGTCTCACTCAGGGATCGGCCTGTCTTTCCTCTGCGTCTGCCCATCTCACTCAGGGATTGGCCTGTCTTTCCAAGTTGTACGCCCCTCTCACTCAGAGATCGGCCTGTCTTTCCATGTCGTACGCCCATCTTACTCTGGGATCAGCCAGTCTTTCCTATGCACCTGTCCGAGCTCCTTCATGGACTGGTACTCCTTTCTCTCTGCATCTGCCGACGCTCAGTCACCGTTCGGAGACCCCTCCGCTCTCCTCTGCTTGGTGTCTCTTGCACCCGCTGCCACATTGCAGTAGTGACTAAGTGCTGAGTGCTGATGTGTGTGAGTTCACTGTTGGATCCTCGGTGTGTTCTTCATCCTGTCAGCAGGATAGCAGCACTGGGGGTCAATACGCTGTTTAGACATCAGCACTGATTTCCACACAGAAGGTGAAGAAAACATCACAAAAAGAGTGTGAAGGGAAAATATGCTCAGGTATAGTTCTGGAGAAACCCCCACCCCAATCTTAGAACTGGTCCAGCACCGTCGTCAAAGCAAGAGTCGTGTCTCCAGGAACAACACACATCTCCAGATTTTCACTCCTGTCCTGATTAAGATGAAGCTACATTGCCCATGAGCGTTCCAGAGGTTCCTTACTCTCCTCGCTCTCGTCTGTATTACGACTCATTTTGGTCCTGTGCCTGTCACTCCATTTAAAAAGGAGATCTTTTTTAGTTACGATAGTTTTACGAGCTCTCGCTGCTGACGCAAGCAAAACTGGAAGAAAAGGAGAACTCACTTTAAGTGATCAGCGCTGCTGGACTGGATCATGACAGATAGAAGAGTTGGAGATGAGCTACACTCTTAAATCAGCTGCAACTTTACTGCAGAAAGTTGGACACAATTTTCACTGTTCTACTTTTAACTTTTATTTAAAAAGTATTGTTTATAATAAAATAATTATAGGATCATTCATTTAAGCACATGGAGCAGGAGGATGATTGCTGCAGATGTTTTGCATGTTCTTTTAAGAAAATAGGGGAGCTTTAAGACAGGAGTTAACAAGCAGGAAGTGTTATTGCATCATTAAACACAACAGCCAATAAGGTTCTTGCATGCAAATATTTACATTTTATTTATTTTATTTTTATTTAGAATACTTTATTGATCCCCCAGGGAAATGATTATTTCTTTGCATATTCCAATGATGTTAGGAAGCTGTGGTCAGAGTGCAGGGTCAGCCATGATACAGAGGGTTAGGGGCCTTGCTCAAGGGCCTCAAGAGTGGCAGCTTGGTAGATCCCGGGGGTTCAAGCCCACAGACCTTCTGATCAGTAACCCAGAGCCTAAATTAATAACAGCCAAAGACAAAAGAACATCTACAGAAGCTCTACTGAGACAAACCGGAGAGCACTGTGGAGAAGGTGCTGGATGGAGTTTTCTTCTGAGAGGGTAAGAGTTCCTCTAAGTGTTCTATGTAAGGGTACTAATGGGTTCTAATGTCTTACTTATCTGGTTGTCTGTTATAGTTTAAAGAACAATTTAGAATAAATTAAAGTTTGGTTCCACCTGGAAGCCGTTCTGAAACAAAGTATTTTGTTTGGATGTTAAAAGGCTATTAAGATGAATAAAGGCTCCTCTAGAGGGACAAGCTGAAGAACCATTTAGTGTGTAACATTTTATTTAAATGAATCTATAAAGGCTGTAATTTAAAACAGAAAAATGAACTTTCTAGTTTATAAAAAGTTCCTTTAAAGATTCAGAGATTCATTGTAAGAAGTTTTGTAGGTTCTAGTGTAGTTCTAGGAAGGGCTTTTATATAAATCCCTAAACCTGTCAGGATATCAGACTCACCTTTAACTTCTAACATTTGATTAGAAAATAGGTTCCTTTAAGTGGATAAATGTTCTCATTTTGAAAAAGGTTCTTTGAAAACCATTTAGATTTTTATTGTTATTTATTGTTATTTAGATGAAAGTGGTTTTGGTTAAAACAGAGGTTCAGGAGAACATGATCTCCCTCTCAGGTGTGTTTAAAGTTCTAAAGCCCATTGTACAGGTTCTGAAATAAAGCTCTGACGTCACCCACATGCACAACTGAAGCCAACAACCTGTCAGACCCCCGGCTGCATGAACGTTTGTCCTCCAAACAGCATTCATTGGACTTTGAGGTGATTGTTTTAATTAAATGACGAATCTGTTGAAGTAAAAGACTCCATTCATCCTGCAGCCATGGGGAAAAAAAGAGACGCTGTCTGTCCTTCACATTTACACCTGCAGGACTTCGGCCAGTAGAACAGGACCACTGCCAGAGTGTGTGTGTGTGTGTGTGTGTGTGTGTGTGTGTGTGTGTGTGTGTGTGTGTGTGTGTGTGTGTACACCATTTCACAGAACCCTCTGTTCCTCGCTTACTACAGCTTTTGAGGAAGTGACATCTCCATACAGTGATGTTGTGCAGTAGAAGCCAACAGAACACTCACCGATGTAGTTCTTCGACATGGCCACCTCCTGGATCTCAATATGGACAGAACCTTTAGGAATCTGGACCACTTCCATATATCCTAAAATATATATATATATATTATTACATTATACATGATTAAAATTCTATAATAAATAATAATTATTAATATTTGACTGAGTGATGGAGATCTTAACCTCCCACTTTCAACTCAACTTCCAGAAGGATTCTCCTAGAGGAACTAACTGAAGAACCCATTCACCATATCAGGTTGACTGTTTCATTTTTGAGATCATATACTGTAAGTTCTAAACATCTACTAGGGGGTCTACTGGGGTATTTTCTGAAAGAAAATAGAAAAACGTCGAGAACCCTCTGAGCAAAAACGGGTTCCTCGAGAGCTGTTGATTAAGAGCATTTATCAGACGCCCTTATCCAGAGCGACGTTCAGCAGCGCTTTGAGTCTCCAGCAATAAATAAATCTACACTGATACACAAGATTACAAACTTAATATAAATATAAGTTTTGAATTTAGATGATTTACCAGGTACTAATTTGGCAATAATTACAGTTTAGTTTCCTGATTAAGTTCTGAGACTGGAGACTCCTTCAATACATATACAGTAAAAATGATCTTTTTTCTCCTTACAGAAAGGATCCGCTGAAAAGGAGGCGTTGCTATGGAAACGAGAGCATAGAACGAGAGTTTGAATATAAACCTGCACTACTGTCAGAGCTGCTGTTATGGAGAACTAATCACCACCTTCTGACCAATCAGGATCCAGGATTCAGCAGTAACTTTTCTTTATTGTGAAAATGGAGAGAGATGAAAAAAAGGGTAAGAGTTCAGCAGGATAATAAAGTGAGAAGGATATACAGCAGGGGAAGATTCTCTCTCTCTCTCTCTCTCTCTCTCTCTCTCTCTCTCTCAGAAGATTTACAATCTATACCCTAAATGGAGAAAATGTTCTGGTGTGTATAGAGACACCGCTTAGCCTCTGATCCACATCTTCATCCTCATCTTCACCTTCGTCATGTGAGCGATACGAGTTGTGCGATGAGAGTTAATAATCTCGGTGTGCGATGCAGTTAATTATGGTGATTATTGTGTTACTGCTTCTATTTTGACAACTTGTTGCTCGACCAAAAACATACGCTTTATCACCGAGTGACGGAGCATCGGAGAAAAAAGACATGAAAAATGTGGAGTTTGGCGAGCGCGGCGTTCTGGAAGCGCGTCAGGAGACGGAGCCAAAGAAACAGAGCTGACTCGTGCACTCTGCACTCGCTTCAGCAGGAACGTCTGCTGCGGAAAGCGATTAAAAACTTGTCGCGTTTGGCAGGAGTGTGGAGCACTCGGTCTGAGGGGGATCGGAGGAGTACTCTCTCTCTCTCTCTCTCTCTCTCTGTCTCTCTCTCTCTCTCTCTCTCTCTCTCTCTCTCTCTCTTTACTCCTCTCATTCCACATCCTGGCTCAGAGGAGATCTCCACGCATGGCCGGTTTCTGCACGCTGTATTTTTCAGACTAAACGGCCTTATAGGGGTTGGGGCCGAACCTGAGCGGCGGTTCTGAGCTCCAGCCAGCCCACCGCGCTAATCTGCCTTATAACTCACGGCTTGGAAATGGTTATGACATCACGTGTGTGCTCGGGGAGAGGAGTTAGTCTTGGCTAATCGGTGGTGTTTGGCTAGCAGGTACACAGTTTTTTTGCTGGTGTGATGGTTTCCTGAAAGCTGGTGTTGGTGAACACTGACCTCCTCTGGGTAACGAGTCATTGAACAGGCCTTTAATGGTCTCGCACGTGCTGCCGTCCCCTCCACACACACGGCACATGTCCTCTCTGGCGTCCGAACCCAAGATGTTGTCACAGCCCACATGCTGGAAACACACACACACACACACACACACACACACACACACACACACACACACGCCTTTAGAACATTCAGAGCGCTGAACAAACACACATGGTGAAGTTTTCTTTTCTGGCTACAATTCTCATCTCGAACAGCAGAATGAGATATTAAAAGATAATAACGAAGGTAATTCCAGAAAGCGTCTATTTACAAAAAAAACCTTAAGGAGACACTATTTTAAGATTTATTCCTTTCTCCATGGAACACTACCACAAAGGGAATCTCCAGCATGAGCACTAACAGGTTCTCACTGCTCCTGCTGCATTAAATCCTGCCTCTGTAGTTTTTTTCCCTGCTGGCTTTCTTCGCCACATAAATGTGACTGTTCTCCAGACTGATGTTTCATGGAGCACAGCTTGCTTCCATCGTCCGTATTAAATGACACCGGCTGCGTGTGTGCATCACTTTTCCAAATATGTGTATGCGGAGTCACCACAAACACACACCGGGACCGGATTCTGTTCTTCATGTCAGCTCATTCTTAACAATTTCCTAATATGCACAAAAAAACCTCCACAGCGCTGCCAGTTCCTTTCATTAAACAAATAATATTGTAA
>MU551652.1:2699746-2705945 GCA_024362625.1 Silurus asotus
AGAAGATTCTGATTGAGTCACAGGTGTACAGACGTACTGACGTACTTAAAACCAAGAATAAAACACTGAAGAGGAAAAATCACATCAAAATACGTTTAAAAGCACAAACAGTGACTGAACCTGGAGCAGTGAGGAACAGTGTAAAAAACAGTTTCTCTCTGTGAACAGAACGAAGTCGTGTAGAACATCAGGGTTTAAAAGAAGAGTTCACAGAGATGATGCAGTGTAAAATCCTCCACTGGAGCTCCACTGTACAGTGTCTCCACTCTGGTTCAATATCATCATTAAAACCCAGAACATTTCTCCACTGGGGGTCCACCCTCCTACTCAGTTTATTCTTTTTTAAAACCTTAACACAGGCCCTGTAGAGCAGCTTCTCCAACACTGTCCCAAAGTTCATCTCCCCTTCACCCCTGCACTCCAGGAGGGGGCGCTCACACCCGTCGAGGTCCAGCTGGGGAAATGGGTTTCTCCTTTTACTGATTTTGTAGTCCTTTTGCTGAACATGTTCCTCTGCTGTTAATGTGGACCTGCAGCGATGTAGGGTTATGCCAGGTCCTCCACATGTGACGTGGTGTTCACCAGCCTCCTGAGTGTGGGGATATTTGAGGAGATCAGAGTTCTGGACAGTGTGGGGGTGGTTGCACCAGAGACATTCACCCGGCTCCTGTACAGCCATTATGGTGTTCCACAGCTTTCATTTCATTTTTTTCTTTAGACCGTTTGTGTACATTAAAAACAAAGTTCTGTCCAGCCCCAGTCCTCCTACCATGTGCAAAAGTCCACTGGCTGCTGTTCTCCATACCAGGTTCCTGGGTCTGGTTAAGAGTCTCTGGATAAACTAGAGGTAAAAGGCTGCAGTTCTGCTGGCAAGATGAACCAGCCCTTGCCCCCTTCCTCCTTGGGCAGATGAAGGACAGACCATCCCAGAAGAAGTTCACGAGCGGAGCCTGGATGTTCACTAGTAGGTTTGGCGGCGGATCCACGCATGCCAGCTTGTGCCACAGAGAAGACGCTGCCAGGACACTCTTAATTTCACTGTGCAACACCATGATCATGGCTATGAAACCAGGATTGAACCCAAAGCACCGTGTGTTGCAGATGACGTGCACAGGTATCCAGTTAGGATGCTCTTAATGGTGCATCTGTAGAAGTTGGTGAGTACATGGGGGGAGGCCAAACTTCTTGAGTCTTCGCAAAAAGAGTCAGTGGCGAGCTGATTTAACAGCTGATGTGGTGTGCAGGGACCAGGACAAGTCGTCAGAGAAACCAAGAAACTTTATGTTCTTGACTTTTTCTACAATAGTTCCTGATATGTGTTAACTTTACCTTCTGTACCCTTCTGAAGTCCACTATCATCGTTTTGGTTTTGCTGATGCTGAGGCAGAGGTTGTTATCTCTGCACTATTGTGATAGCACTCTCATCTCATCTCTGTAGCCTGTCTCATCTCCATCAGTTAGGAGGCCCCAGATAAGGGTGTCATTCACTTAAAGTCAGACTTAAAGATGATGGGGACTTAAGACACAACCCTGTGGAGCGCCAGTGCTCAGAGTCAGAGTGGAGAATTAGTTATTCCCAATTCTGACCACTTAGGGTCTGTTCATCAGAAAGTCCAAAATCCAGGTACACAAGTGAGAGTTCAGTCCTTATTCTTTCAGCCTTGAAATTAGTTTTGGTGGAAGGATGGTGTTGGATGCAGAGCTGTAATCACTAACGAGGGAAGAGCCTCGTGTATCACTAAAGTTATGATGTCCTCAATCGATCTGTTTTCCTGTATGCAAATTCGAGAGGGTCAATGGTGGCTGGCAAGTAGGAACAGATGTGGTTTTTGACAAGCTTCTCAATGGACTTCTCAAAGGACTTGGTGCTTTAATTGCTTTTCTGAAGTTCAAAACAATTCCATAAAAAAATAAAAGACTCTCTAAAATTAGCATCTTCTAAAAGTGCATTATTACTGTCTGATTTAGGTTCCTCCACCTTCATATCTTTCTCCACCTGCTTTTTGCCTTGTTCCTTATCTCATTTCTTTCTTTTAGTTATTTTTAGTTCTTTCTGTCACTAGTGGAGCTCTGGATGCAGCAGCAGTTGCGGGTGGCTTTTGCTTGGAGACACCGGGGTCACTCTGTCTTTCAGGACAGGCGCAAACAAGATGTCCTGTCCTACCACATTTAAAACATTTAATGTCTGCATCAGTGGAAACAAAGATGTTGTAATCAAATCCCTCAATCCTGAACTTAAAAACCACGTTTAGTTCAAAAAACCTTCATTCAGAACCATAAACACCATCCTCCTGAAGATACCAAGTTCTTCATCAGGGGGGACTTACAGCCGAGGGGGATTTTTTTTATGGGGGAGACGGTTCGCCTGTACCAAGACAATTCTTTAACTCCTGCCTCATCAATAATAACGGGAGAGACATCAAACATCATGAACTTTCTTACGCCCCACCACATTTCCAACCGCTAACACACACTCCTCTACACACACACACACACACACACACACACACACACACACACACACACACCATGTCCCAACCGCTAACACACACACACACTCCTCTACACACACACACACACACACCATGTCTCAACCGCTAACACACAATCCTCTACTCTTGCCCTGCACACCACCCACACACCGTGCCTCTACACACACACACGCACACACGCACCATGTCCCAACCACTAACACACACACACAATCACACCATGTCCCAACCGCTAACATACTCCTGTATACACACAAACGCACACACACACCATGTCCCAACCCGCACACACACACACCATGTCCCAACCGCTAACACACACTCCTATATACACACACACACACACTCACACACACACACACCAATACACCATGTCCCAACCGCTAACACACACTCCTCTATACACACACACACACACACACACAAACACCATGTCCCAACCGCTAACACACACTCCTCTACTCCCGCCCGCACACCGTGCCACTACACACACACACGCACACATGCACCATGTCACAACCGCTAACACACACTCCTCCACACACACACACACACACACACACACACACACACCATGTCCCAACCGCTAACACATACTCCTCTACACACACACACACCCCATGTCTGAGATATAAAACACAGATTATTATAGAACCATTGCTGCAGAAGATCTACAGAAGATCTACAGATCTATAGCCCATCCTCCTGAGCTGTTTCCATTAACACAGGAGCAGAAGAAGAATGGAAACTTACGTCTGTGTTGCACGACCTGTAGCGCTTCCGCTCCCCGAGACAGTACTTTCCTCCTCCAGATGGCCTGCGAAAAAAATCAGAAAGAACAAAAACAGACTGATGAAGATCAGACAACCGACAACAAATCAGAGAACCCTTCTAATAGAACTGAAGAACTTTACATCAGAGCTTAGAACCACACACTTTCAACATCAGGAAACATCTGCACTGCCTTTGTGTAAGGAGAAAATGTATTCTTCGAGAACCTAAATCTGTATGAAGAACCCTGACAGAGGGACAAAACGCAGTGATGGATGAGCAGAACCCATTCAGATGCTCAAATCACATCAATGACCAGATCATTCGACATCAGACCTGTCCAGCTGGAACCAGATAACATCTCACTGGAGATGAAGCTTTGGATGGAGATGGATCACGGTCAGGATGCTGCTTCAGGCACAGAATGAAAGTCTGTCCTGTGGAGCTCTCCAGGGGGAGAACGGAGAACATTCAGCACTCAAGCATTCAGGATTTTATTACAGCTGAAAGTGGCTTAGCAGATCTCGCAGCTCGGGCCAGATGCTTTCTGTGGGGTTAAGTTGCATTTTTCACAAAACATCAACAACAACTTCTATTTCTAAACCGCTGAGCTTCTAAACCCAGTGCAGCTCAGCCCCAAACCTGGGTGTGGTCATGTGGTCACGTGAGGGAGTGGTCTAACACTCCTTTCAGCTCACCAGGGGAGCGCGTGGTCACATCCCACAGATCTATCATCAGGAAGGCGTATCCAGCTGCAAAACTGCTGCTCACTCGGGGTTTTGTGATCTGTGATGGATGATTGTTTTGGAAAATGCCATATACACTATAAGACTAAAAGTATGTGCACCCCTGGCCATCACACCGTTCTTCTGCACAGCAGAAAGAACACCGGTGTAGAAAGCACCTCTGTACGCTGTAGCATTCCAGATTCCATGAGAACTAACACTGTTCCAGCATGATGATGCAAGCACCATGAACACAAAGGTTGTTGGTCAGAAGGTTGGAGTGGGAGAACTCGAGTGTCTGTGACCTCTTTAACCCTGCTGAACACTGACTGAACCCCAGAGCTCCTCACGAACATCAGTGTCTGATCTCACTAATGCTCTTGTAGCTAAATGATCACTAATCCTCACAGCCACACCACAACATCTAGTGGAGATCCTTCCCAGAAGATTTGAGGAGCACATCATAACAGAAAAGTTTCCTTCATGGTGATGATACCAGCAGACCGCGTCCTGTTGCTCAGTACGAGTGTGTGACAGCACTGGGTTTTATGTAAAAGCACTGCTGTTTGTCAAACATCAGAAGTGCGTAGATGATTTGAGACGGAGCATCAGATTCCACTCATGGATGACGCTGACGGAGCTGAAGGTCTGAGAAACAGAGCGGTGTTCTCGGAAAAGTGACGCTACAGTTACAGCGAGTAATGAGGTTAGACCTGGTGTTGGGCATCAGGAGGAAATCTGAGAGCACCGCATGGCACGCAAGTCGATCACTCTCAAAAAAACACTGTAAATCAGCAGAGACGTAAATATTTCCACCGCTGTTTATGTAGAAACTTCTGCTTCCTTCAAAGACGCTCTTCTCATCAATGAAGTAACGGTGAAGACGTTAGATACGGGAAACGTTTTTTTCCACTTTCATGAAGAAAATGTTCTCCAGACTTCTCTGGTTTGATTTCAGAGCAGAAACACTACACATTCTTCTCCAAACACACTCAGACACTTTGACCTGCACTGATGGGACCAAATTGGGATGAATTACACTCCTATGTCTTCTTGGTTCAGATTTCAGGTTTCCAGTTTCAGTTTCAAAGTGACACTGAGACAAGAACTGAGGTGAACCACAAACATTCATGTGCTGATGGAACTCTGAGATCATGTGACCAAGAATCTGCCTTTTTTCCCCCACAGTTAATATTAATACTACTACACTGACACTGCCGCCTCGATAAACGTTATATAAACATCTAATTCTAATGTCGTTACTATGGAAACCATCACGGATCAGAGCGAGGGTATTGATATGACTCTCAGAGCTGCTGTTATAGAGAACTAATCACCTTCTGACCAATCACAGTGATGTGAGTGATGGTGATCTGTGCTGTAGTGATGAAGATGATGGTGATGATGATGATGATGATGTTCTTCTCCCCTGACTCTTACTTTGCCTACTTACGCTGGACTGTCACAGTGACGTCTGGATGAGGAAACTCCACCGCCGCATGTACGGCTGCACTCGCCCCACTGTGTCCACGGCCCCCAGCCTCCATCCACACTGTGTGGCCACGTCCCAAACGCCACACACTCACCCTGGAAACACCACTGATACACACACACACACACACACACACACACAAAGTGTTGACTGAGTTTAAACCCATTCGATTCAATGCAGTTTTATTTGTGTTTAACGGTGGATTTGAACTCATGACCTGCTGATCAGATGTCCAACATCTTAATTTACTGAACTACCATCAGAATATGTTGGTCCAATCACATCATCTCCTCTCCACTTATATTAATGTGTTTTTTATTTTTGTTAAATTGATCTGGCTCTCATAAACTCCTCAGCCACACTGAGAAGGTTTCTACACAGTGAGTCTGAACAGAATCTTTCGGATCTCCAACACTTCTAAATTAATCCACGTTATGGTCAGAAGAACGAAGCGAACAAGTCCTGAGGAACAGCCTGGTCAGTGGGTGAACTTCTTAATCTCTCTCTCATTCTCTTTATCTCATAGACTAGACAAGAAACATGGTGAGGAACAAGGCTGTGTCTTTATCATCTAGGATCTCACATTGTGCCTTCATGAAGAGCATTAACAAGAGAGATAGTGTTCAGTGTGATGATCACTGATGATGATCTGTGATTGTGATTTAAAGAATCCATAAACAAGAAAAGTAATGTGTGTGTGTGTGTGTGTGTGTGTGTGT
>MU551652.1:2720318-2742727 GCA_024362625.1 Silurus asotus
CATCCTCTCTCTCTCTCTCTCTCTCTCTCTCTCTCTCTCTCTCTCACTCACACACACACACACACACACACACACACATCCTCTCTCTCACACACACACACGAGGGAAACACTCATGTGTACGATAAAGAGAGACAGAGCACTGAACCGTGAGTAAAGACGTTGAAACGCTTGGTGTCTCTACTGATCACCAACATACAGTTCAGCATCAGTTCAACATCAAGCAGAACATTTAGAGAGGAATCAATGATGATGAAACTCCAGACTGGAACTCACCACCACACACGTGACCTCGTTTACACGTTTATTACAGAAGGTTTTGTGTTCATGATCATTATAATAGAAATAAATCAGTGTTTGAGTCTTTAATCTCATTCTATTAATAGATCAGTGTTCTGAGAGTCACATTCGAGTCTTTACACACAAACTGAGGTGATTAAGTGAAGAATCTTGTGATAAAATGATCACAGGAACATTATAGTCATAATAAATCACTACTTTGGACACTTGAGTTCATTTGAAGGTAAAAACTTTTGTACTTTTACTCAAGTGAACTTTTAAAGGGACGTTTGATGCCTTGTGTCCTTCATCCTCCACTGATGAGTTTATTCCTCGTTTGTTTATTGTATTTACTGAATCACCTGAATATCACAATCAGTTCATACTTTATTAATGTTTGTGAAGGTTCATGTATGTTCTCGCAGCTACCCAACACTCGTTCCCTCACCATCCTCCTCCTCCTTCACAGTTACCTCTGAAAGTTAGAGTGCTGACACTGGAGACTCCTTCCACCTGTTACTATAGAAACGCATCAGAACGAGCGCATGAATATAATCCTGCACTACTGTCAGAGCTGCTGTTCTGGAGAACACTTTCTGACCAATCAGGATCCAGAACTCGTGTTAAATACCGTAACTCACTTGTGTCCGATCTCGTGTGCGATGGTGAAAGCGGAGCCGAGGCCGATGTCTTCATTAATACTGCAGCTCCGTTCTGGTTCACACATTCCAGCTACTGATGCCAAACCTACACACACACACACACACACACACACACACACACACACACCCACACACACACAGAGGGCTCAGGTCAAACTGTAGAACTTCAGTACTTCCACGATAAACATGAGATTTTTCCCTCTGTAACCTTAGACCTCAGTTCTGATGATAGACCTGAACAAAGACCAGCTTTAACAGCTAGATGTTCTTCCCCAACAGAAGTCGAAGCTGGAAAACGTCTAGACGAGGCATTAGATTTATACATTCTCCTTCTGGTAATAAGGGACCACCTGGTAATGCAAGCCAGAGGTGGGAATTTAACAAAACATTCCCGTTTCTCCCCCCAGTGCACTCAGCAATCCCCAGCGTGGTCATTATTCCAGACCTTCAGACAGAAACAGAAACGATTGAACACTGTGTTTGTTTTATTGTGATTTTTTCACTTATTATTAAACTGGTGTTTTTCTAGTGAAGGAGGGAACCATGAAATCTACACTCTCTGGTTTTCTCCTCCACTTGGAATGCAGATTTCTACAGAACCAAGACAGAGCAGGATGTGGAGCCCTGAGGTTCTGATTACTCTGCAGTAGTATACCAGCAGTAGGTTCTGCTCTGGGTTCTTATCCATCCGAGTGCTGATTCTTTCATCTCTCAGTAACAACGAGGGGAAAAAATAGTCTTTTCTGAAATCCAGGTGTCTGGCGTCTCCTCCCCTCGGCTCTTTCACGTGTCATTCTCAGACGTTTCTCGCTAGATTACATCTACAGGTGTGTGTATGGGGGGGTGAGGAGCTCTTAAGCTGAGAGGTTCTGCTGAACGAGGAGCCGAGAGCCTGCGGCGAGATCAAAACTGCTGCTCGCTGCTTTATTTTGCAAACCGGAGGCCCCTTAATCCCTGTGTGGGAATTTCTTTTTATCCTGCGTGTACGCGAGACCTTCTCACTCAACACCGGGATCTGGAAAGGTCACAATGACCAGCTGTGTGTGTGTGTGTGTGTGTGTGTGTGTGTGTGTGTGTGTGTGTGTGTGTGTGTGTGTGCGCACGCATGTTTGTTAACGGAATATTTTATTCATTATTTTCTTCTTACACTCAGACGGACTCACAGCAGTGGACACTTTCATAAAGTCTTCAGAACACTGAAAGGTTCAGCAAATACAACTGCCCTTTACCCCCCTGGGGTGGGGGGGTGGGGGGGGGGTATTAATACCACTGAGACCCTGAATAAAAAATGAGCCAGATAGAATATCCAGAAACTGTGTGACAGAGTCAGGAATCATTTCCAATCAGAGTTCTTCTGTCTGGGTGTTAAACACTAAACTCCTTGTTGGAAACTGGTCTTCAAGAGTTCCTTAAGGTTTCATTGGATCTTTAAGGATGGATTCTTCATTCAAACCCTCTGGAGATGAGGAAACTACCTGCTGCTGCATTCTATTTTGTTGAATTGTGACAAAGGAACAACTGAAGAACCGTTAAATGACCCAAACTTTCCAAGCTGTACAGCTCTGTACTGACTGCTTTTTTGTTTGATTCAGAATCTGGTTCTACTTGGAGAACATTGTGCAGTCGGGCTCCATGGAAGGACAAGTGACAATAACGTTTTAGAAAGAAGTTGAATGTAAAATGGAGATTGGAGGACCAACGCCGAGGATTTCGGACTTTTAAGCATCTTGTGTTTGTTCCTCAGCCCAGGGTCTCAGTGGTGTGATCTGCCCTCTGCTATTTCCTCCTGACCCCCTCAGGGGTAAGAAGCTGTTCTAGATCCTTAGCAGATCACATCAATGTAAAAAATCACTCGTGTTGGACAGAAGAACCTGATTTTTGGTAGATATTGAGATTCTGGAAGCAGCTCTCTGGATTTCTGACTTTAAAGCACATTTTTTTCCTCAAAGGTCTGATCTGTCCTCTATTTCCCCCTCACCCCCAAGGGTGAGATTCTGACCCCAGCAATGTGATCTCTGTGGTTCCTGAAGGTTAAGAGGTGAGGAACAGGAGCAGGAGAAGGAGGTGGAGGTGGAGGTGTGGGGTGGAGGAGGGCTGCAGTGAGGAAGCCGAGCAGATGCCGGGGCAATTAAAGGGAACGGGGGAATGTGGCGAATGCGGTCAATCTGTCAAAGTGCCCTGAAGTCATGACGTTTCTCCAGAGATATACATCTTTGCCTGGAGGGGCTGAGAGAAGACACGATGAGGCTTAGACACACCCCTCTGTCCGAACACAACACACACACACACACACACACACACACACACACACACAAACTAATTTATGTTTAAATTTATAGACTTTCACTTTGATGTTTTGTGTCTGTTTCACTCTGTTCTCTCGTCTTTTCTCCCTGTGCACCCATAGGAGGACAAAACACCTCCGACTCAGGGCAAAGGACAAGCGGGGGAAGTCCTGAATGAGAGGGAGAGAGGGGGGGGGGGAGAGAGAGAGAGAGAGAGAGAGAGAGAGAGAGAGAGAGAGAAAGAGAAAGAGAGAAAGAGAAAGAGAGGGAAGCAAAGTGCCATGTTTGGATGTTTGGGCTGCAAACCCAGTGAGCTCCACGCACACACACACACACACACACACACAAACACACACACAAACACACACTCTCACACTCTCACACTCACACGCTCACACACACTCACACAACTTGCAGTAGTGTTCCATAAGTGAAATATGCAAACTAAATTCCTCTGTTTCGAGAGATAAATACAGAGGAAGGATGAAGGAAGCACATGGGAATGACGTGAGGAACAGATCAAGACTCACCGAGAGTTCCACAGGGCTTGTTCTTATAGGTGCAGATGTCGTACCTGTGGAGAACACACACACACACACACACACACACACACACACACACACACACACACACACACGTTCATTGATTACAACATTACAAGAACAAGTCCTGTCTGTCTGTCTGTCTGTCTGTCTGTCTGCCTGCCTGTCTGATGTAAGTGTAGAAGTAAAGCTCATTCCTCAATCTCTGTGTATCTATAAACATTCAGCTGATTATATTATCTGTGTGTGTGTGTGTGTGTGTGTGTGTGTGTGTGTGTGTGTGTGTGTGTGTGTGTGTGTGTGTGTGTGTGAACACACATCCCCATGATAAATGGAATAATAATGTTCTTTACAGTACATTCACTTTCACCATTACCTTAATACCAGCATCCACCCACTTTATCTACCCCCCTCCATCCTCTCCCACCGCTTCTTTATCTACCCCACTCCATCCTCTCCACCCACTTTATCTACCCCACTCCATCCTCTCCACCCACTTTATCTACCCCACTCTATCCTCTCCACCCACTTTATCTACCCCACTCTATCCTCTCCACCCACTTTATCTACCCCACTCTATCCTCTCCACCCACTTTATCTACCCCACTCTATCCTCTCCACCCACTTTATCTACCCCACTCTATCCTCTCCACCCACTTTATCTACCCCACTCTATCCTCTCCACCCACTTTATCTACCCCACTCTATCCTCTCCACCCACTTTATCTACCCCACTCTATCCTCTCCACCCACTTTATCTACCCCACTCTATCCTCTCCACCCACTTTATCTACCCCACTCTATCCTCTCCACCCACTTTATCTACCCCACTCTATCCTCTCCACCCACTTTATCTACCCCACTCTATCCTCTCCACCCACTTTATCTACCCCACTCTATCCTCTCCACCCACTTTATCTACCCCACTCTATCCTCTCCACCCACTTTATCTACCCCACTCTATCCTCTCCACCCACTTTATCTACCCCACTCTATCCTCTCCACCCACTTTATCTACCCCACTCTATCCTCTCCACCCACTTTATCTACCCCACTCTATCCTCTCCACCCACTTTATCTACCCCACTCTATCCTCTCCACCCACTTTATCTACCCCACTCTATCCTCTCCACCCACTTTATCTACCCCCCCCCATCCCCTCCACCCACTTTATCTACCCCCCTCCATCCTCTCCACCCACTTTATCTACCCCACTCCATCCTCTCCACCCACTTTATCTACCCCACTCCATCCTCTCCACCCACTTTATCTACCCCACTCCACTCTGCTCCATCTAATCCTCTCCATTCAAACACACTCCACTTCACATCACTCCACTGGTGGTTTGGAGCGCACGCTCAGGGGCCACTTTTTATTTTCCTATACAAACCGCTCTGCTTTTTTTCCTTGGACTTGTCAACGGTTTGGCAGAGGCTTTTGACGGCACGGCCGTTACTAAAGAATGCCAAATATTTTCTCATTCCCCAAACGGGGCATTTAACACCTCCTAAGAAGCAGTCGAGTCTGATGCAGTTGTTGAGGCGAGCCAAAGGCAGGAAGCCAGGCTTTTTGTTTGACGTCTTCTGTAGCGCAAGAGCGAAGACACGGGGCCTGATCTGGAACAAATTAAAGAATCCAAGATGTTCTGGGTTTCGTATCAAGCTGACAGAAGCGTGGAGTGTGTTCCACAGACGGGTTTTAATCTCTATACGTGACCTGCTTTCAGATCAGAAGAAATTAGTGTAAAAGTAAAATCTAAAGTGGGTTTTATATTTAATCCTCACATATTAAAGCATCTCAGGAGATGTTCTCTGAATGATACTGCACATTAATTAAAGCGAGTTTATTCACCATCAGACGCTATAAAAGCTCCGATTTATCATCTCTGTCAAAACACAGAAACCACTACAATATAAATATCTCAGCGAAATTTATATATATATATATAAAAAAATTCCTCGTCCTGTCCTCAACACACACACACACACACACACACACACACACACACACACACACACACACACACACACACACACAAAAAAGTGCTTTTGTTTGAATCTGCAACAACACGGCCAAGAATGCAAAGCCAAACCACGCATGTCGTCTCACCTCCTGCCAAACTGTCTAAATAATGTACACACTGTGCTGATAATCCAATAAAAGAAAACGAAGCAGCAGGAACGCATGCACCGAGACGGGAAAGACGGGAAAGACGGGAAAGACGGGAAAGACGAAGCCTTGAAAATACACTCATTTATTTTTAATGGCAGCGTACAATCCAATCATATGTGGGCTCTTAATGTATTAAAACACACACACACACACACACACACACACACACACACACAAGGACAGTAAAATGAAAATTGAATTTCAGTCCCTCGTTGTCCTTCTGCTTCTCTCTGATCTTCATGGAAGAGGTCCAGTAAAGCGTGAGGATCTCTCTCATCTGTATGGTGCAGGATATTTCACCACAGCATCACCGTATGGAGCAGGACCAAGTTATTGATCATGACAGTGACCAAACTCAGACGTTTGATCCTACAGTGAAATTCTTTCTCCTCATATCCCAGTGGTGTTCGGAAGTGGATGTCAGAGCGCAGCGCATGTGGAGCACTGAGGATTAAGAGCCTTGCTCAAGGGCTCCAAGAGTGGCAGCATGGTGATACCAGGGCTTGAACATATAACCTTCTAATCAGTAACCCAGAGCCTTAACCACGGAGCTCCTACTTCCCTCAAAGAGATATTCCTGGATCATGCCCAGCGTTCCCGAGATAAAGTGATCAGGATCAGGTGCTTTCTGATGAAGAATGCAGGAGATTTTAGGAGTTCAGGTGTGTTGAGAAAATGTAGAAACACTGCTAAACAGCAGCAGCAGCACTACGGAGTGGGAAGTGGAAGTGCATTAGCTGATGTTGGGCTTTTATGTGGACATTTATGAGTTTAAATCTGAAGTTCAGGAATCATGTCATTAAATAACATTCATTTGTAGGAACTGATTTTGTGTCGTATCTCATCATAAAAAATCATAAAGCTGTAAAAACAGCATATGATGAGACGTCTGGCCTCTCTCTCTCTTTCTCTCTCTCTCCCTCTCTCTCTCTCTCCCCCTCTCCCTCTCTCTCTCTCTCTCTCCCTCTCTCTCTCTCTCCCCCTCTCCCTCTCTCTCTCTCTCTCTCCCTCTCTCTCTCTCTCCCCCTCTCCCTCTCTCTCTCTCTCTCTCCCTGTCTCCCCCCCACGCTCTCCCCCCCTCCCTCTCTCTCTCTCTCTCTCTCTCTCCCTCTCTCTCTCCCTCTCTCTCTCTCTCTCTCTCTGTCTCTCTCTCTCTCTCGCTCTCTCTCGTGCTCCCTCTCTCTCTCTCTCTCTCTCTTTTTCCCAAAGTATCATTAGTCATAAAAGAGAACCCGCTTCACAGACGTAGCTGAGGTATCTTCCTTCCTGAAGGATTCCACAATGTTCTTTCCAGACGTGATGGGTAATCAGCACTTTCTGGACTCTGCATCAGTGGTTTAAAAAAGTGATGCCCCTATAACATCTCCAGACTGAACACTGAACTGCCCTCTAATTCATGAGCTTTTTGTTGGACCTTCTCACCTGAACCTCAGCTCATTTGTTTGAGGCTCTCAGGAAAGCAGGACGTTTCTCATCCTAAGCAAAAGTCGATCGCTCCAAAAATACAGAAAGGACGAAAAGGGGCAGGAACCACAGTGTGTGTGTGTGTGTGAGTGTGTGTGTGTGTGTGTGTGTGTGTGTGTGTGGGGGGGGGGGGGGGGGGGGTCTACAGCGAGACATGATGAGCGTCTGGAGAATAATCCTTCAGCTTTTTACAGAGCATTGAACACGACCAGACCAGATCTTTAATCATCCTTTATTTCCATCCATTCACATGCAGTGATGGGACGTGGTGTGTGATGGTCTGAAGTTTGGTTTCCTTATGACTGGAGAACTGACAGGAGCTCACTTGTGTCCTGCACAGTTATGTTTAGAGAACTTAGTGGAGTTTCAGTGTAGATGTTTGTGGAAATTAGAAGTGATTTAATGAGTCAACACACAAAATTGAATGTCTCGATTCCTCGGTCTGATCCTGCACACATGATCTTCAGTTCCTCATGTACTATACATTTGTTCCACAATTTGGTGGTTTCACCTTCTTCTGTCGTGCACAAGCTCCTAATAAACATGTACAGAGACGAAGAAAAGTAAAGTACAGAAGATCCTGCACAGATTGTTGTTGTTTCTGGTGAGTGTTTGTATCTGATACTGTTAGAAAGCTAATCTAATCTAATCTAATCTAATCTAATCTAATCACAAATCCAGGGCATTACCAGCTCATTTTATTTACACCATATGCCTAAAGTATGTGCACCCCTGATCAGAACATCCACAGATCAGGGCTCTGTGTAGGACACTCAAGGTCTTTAACTCCAACCTTCACACCAACAACCTTCATGTTGTCCTGGAGCTTGTGTCATGTACAGGAGCATCATCATGCTGGAGCTGCAGTTGGAACTGACTGACAACTTGGAAATAATCTTGGTGCTGACTCTGCATTTTACACAACCTTACAATAAATTGTGCCTCCTGTGTAACACGGATTAGACACAGATTAGACACAGATTAGACACAGATTAGATACAGATTAGACACAGCTGCTGGTTCTGTGTATCCCAGAGTCTGTTATGATCGTGTGGATGTGGTCAATAACTAAACACCATCAGTCTAAAAAAACAGGAAGCTGATGTTCTGATTATAAATCTGAATTTATATTTTTAAATCTTTTAGAAGATTCAAGGAAAATAGTTCACTTTTGATCAGAAAAATGAAAGATTCCTAACTTCAACCAAGCATGAAGAACACAGAGAGCACGGTGAACATGGAGAGCATGGAGAGCATCTGAGAACATGGAGAGCATGAAGAACACAGAGAGCACATGGAGAGCATGGAGAGCATGGAGAGCATCTGAGAACATGGAGAGCATGAAGAACACAGAGAGCGCATGGAGAGCATGGAGAGCATGGAGAGCATCTAAGAACATGGAGAGCATGGAGAACATCTGAGAACATGGAGAGCATAGAGAACACGGAGAGAACATGGAGAGCATAGAGAAGTTCTAAAAACACGGTGAACACGGAGAACCTGGTGAATATGAGACCTCCATCACTGACCTGGTGATGAGAACAGCATTGTCATGGTGAGCGATGCCGTTCTCCGGAATGCTGTTTCCGTCCCCCGCATGAGACAGCAACGACTTCTGCCACTTACAGAAACTGTCCAGAGATTTATCAGCGTGGTGGTTGATCTCCAGATTCGGCTGCAACACAGAGGAACAATCCGGTGAAGAGCAGACACATGGAAGGTGAGGATTAATTCTCCATAACAGCAGCAGCTCTGACGGCAGTGCAAATTAATACGAGAATTCTGATACGTTACGGTTTCTACGGCAACAGCGACTTTAACAGAACATCTGTACGGAGAAGTGTGTCTCTGTAACGTGTATGGAAGGAGTCTCCAGTCTCAGTAACAGTAACAGTTTCTCAGTAACATGGCAAAGCCCAGGTTTTTTTTACAGACTTCAGAAGAGTGGCTGGAGAAGGTACATGCGTTTATAGCTGCTATAACACAAGTCACAAACGACCATCAGATGTTTCTATAAATGGATAAAAATGATAATGTGATCTTTAATTAATAATAAAATCTAAGTGGTGGGAAATTACTGTGGTGTAGGAGAAAAAACACTGAGGTCTGATGTGATTAGAGGAAAATAATCAACGTCAGGGTGGTTGATTACGAGGTTTTCTCAGTTCCCCTCTGGAGAACTTCTGGTTCTCTCATTATATATTTCTACAGGTTGACAGTTCTCTCGAGGGACTCGAAGGAGCTTTCATATTTCTCCATGGTGGCCCAGATGGTAAGACGCTTCTGTCTGTCTGTCTGCCCAGACACCAGAACCTTCATGTTCTATGTATAGGAGACTAAATAAAGAATGAAGGATGAATGAGGAGCGAAAAGCCTTGTAATTAGAGTTAAAGTCTCCATACGTCTCTCTCACACACACACACACACACACACACACACACACACACACACACACACACACACACACACACACACATACATCAAACCTACTGCTCCTAGGAAAAGGTTCTAATCCACAGTGCAGAACATCACCGCTCAGACCTGGGTGGTTCTTCACTGGCTCCAATAAGGGTTCAATATAAAATCGGTTCTAAGAAGAAAACTCCATGAGAACCTCTCACGGTCAGCCCAACCTACAGTCCAAAGGGTTCTTCAGTCATTCCATAAAACCTTAGAGGTCCAAGCAGAACCATTTTTACAAGTTGAGAACTTTAATCATCCAACATTTAGTCTAATGTTATACTTGATGTAAAGACTGCAGGCTTCTTCTTCCTCTTAAAGACATTTTGATTCTGTCTGATTCACTCTGATGTAAAGATCCACACAGAACCTTTCCACAAACAGAGAGCTGGAGGACATTAATGAACCCTCAATTATCCAGAACTCCTTAGGAGTATAAACGGTAGTTAGAACCTGTCAGAGAAAGTGAGGGTTCTTTAAGAGTTCTTTGAGGGTTTGTTTAGATAAATGATGGTTGAAGGTGAATTTAAAGAGAAAAATGAAGAACCTCGGAGGAACGTTTTCTTGGTTAGAACCCTTAATAATATAAAAAACAAACTGTTTTAGAAGAGTGTTCTGTGCAGAACTCTAAAACTACGTACAGAATTTAACTTCAGAATTTAATATTTGGCTTCTTATAAGTTCTCCAAGGGTTCTTTAAGGGTTCCTAGTCTCTGCAAAAAGTTCTACTTTAAACCCTCCATGATGTGAAAATACAGTGAGGTTCCACAGCAAAACCCCCCCCAAGGGAACAACTCAAAAGGCCATAAAAAAAATAAAACCAATGATTTAAATGTTTATTATTGGGCTGGATTGTGGTTATGATGTGGGAACCTCACCTGGTCCTCCGTCAGAACAATCAGCCTGGTCACGATAATGTTCACAACGTTTCCTAGACTGGCATCACGATAAAGTTTGGCAACCTGACCTCCAGAAAAGAAGAAAAGACACAAAGTCAGACAAAATGACACACACCATCTCTCGGCTGGAGAACGGTGATGTGATTGGACACTGCGCGAGACGTAAACATGAAGCAGGATCAAACTTACAATGTTCATGACGGACAGGATGTAATGCTCGATGTCCTTGCGGCCGTGGTAGCCCACCATCATCTTATCAGCCACCACCAGGGTCTCCACAAACCGCTCGGAACTGATGGAGCGCCGCTGACGGGGCGGACTGTCAGAGGTGTGGTTATCCTGAGAAGGGGGCGGGGCCACATGGGCGTGGCTGCTTTTGTAATATGGCGTCCGCTTCATGGTGAAATCTGAGTGAAAACATCCAGCAGTAATTATTCAACGATTACAAAACTACTGGATTACAGCATTAAAAACAGTTTTATTCCTCAACATCTATAACATCATGTTCTAATAGAGCCGTTACCATGGAAACGAGACGAGAAACCAGAACATCTCAAAGCATTCATATGAACCTGCACTACTGCCAGAGCTGCTGATACAGATAATTAATCAACACCTTCTGACTGATCTGTGTGAAGTGCAATTATGTGTGTGTGTGTGTGTGTGTGTGTGTGTGTGTGTGTGTGTGTGTGTGTGTGTGTGTGTGTGTGACCACATTCCTAAAGTCAGAGTGTTTATGACCCAGATGCTGGAGGAAAAGTCAATAGATACGTCGTGTTGAGACTCGCTGACTTCCTTATGATGACAACCTTCACACTGAACTACAGCTCACACACACACACACACACACACACACACACACACACACAACACACACACATACAGAACACACACACACACACTCCTCACACTGACCTACAGAACACACACACACACACTCCTCACACTGACCTACAGAACACACACACACACACTCCTCACACTGACCTACAGAACACACACACACACACTCCTCACACTGACCTACAGAACACACACACACACACTCCTCACACTGACCTACAGAACACACACACACACACTCCTCACACTGACCTACAGAACACACACACACACACTCCTCACACTGACCTACAGAACACACACACACACACTCCTCACACTGACCTACAGAACACACACACACACACCCCAATTCCAAAAAAGTTGGAACACAAACTGATATTTATTCACATACACACAAAAATCTTAAACACCAAAAGTTTACACATTTCAAGAAAAAACTTCTGCTCATGTTAAATTTGATGGCTGCAAAACAGTTCTAATGGGTTCTAATGGGTTCTAGAGCCTGAGATCTTCACTGTAGTTAAACAAAGCAGCAATTTTGTGAGCTGAACATCACATGAGAGTTTCTCTTCATTTCTCCACCTCATTCTCACTGTAACAGAGCATCACCCACCTGAGACCCCACAGCTGAGCTCCTCACTGTGCTCCTGATGTAAAGGGACCGAGGATTTTTTATAGATAATGTGTGTCTGGCCTTCACCGGAGAGCTTGAACTCGCTGGAGTTTCTGGAGGACGCATCCTTTAGAGGCTCGATTAAATACTGTTCTTCTTCGGTGGTGATTACGCCGTGCTTGTGGAGGAACAGAGGAAGAAAACAAACTTTCATTTCTTTTATGATTCTTCTCAAACGGTAAATCCTGTGTGTGTGTGTGTGTGTGTGTGTGTGTGTGTGTGTGTGTGTGTGTGTGTGTGTGAGAGAGACTCTCCAGGTTTTGAGGTTAGAGTTCAGGAGAAGCGTGCACATTTCTACGTGATTTGTATGCAAATGCAAATTAAATTTAAAAAAATCACCTGCAATCCATCATAATGAGATAAATCACACTGCAACCACCAATTACACCAAGAACAACTCCATAATTACTGGGACACAAACCAAAGTACACAATCGTGTGCCCTCGACAACCCTCACCACAGCATAAATCACAGACGTACTCCAAAGACGTGTTTATAAAAAAACATTGGCACGTTCTCCACGTCTGTAAAAACCACAACGAAAGCAATTAAAGATCTTTCCAACAAATAATAAACTGCTGCACATGCAAACCAAATGCACTCATTATATACGCCTGAGGAACAACACACACTGGAGGAGAGGAGGAGAGGGGGAGGGGGNNNNGGGGGGGAAGAAGAGAAGGAGAGGGTGAGAAGGAAAGTGGAAAGGAGAGAAGAAGAAATGAAAGGATGAGAGATAAAAAAAGGAGAGGAGACGTTACTCACATGAGTTTTTATAAAACATTGAGCTGATTAGTGTTTATAAAGTCTGCAGCTGAAACGATGCTTTTGGCTTTGATTTGAACTTTAATCACATTTTTGTAACATCACTGCAGCTGGACATGCTGAGAGAGAGAGAGAGAGAGAGAGAGAGAGAGAGAGAGAGAGAGAGAGAGAGAGAGAGAGAGAGAGAGAGAGAGAGAGAGAGAGAGAGAAAGAGAGAGAGAGAGAGATGCTGGACTTTTGCTTTACCCACATCTGAAATGTGTCTCTCACATGGATGAGCTCGAGACTGTAAATCATTTAACATTTAATCGTTTTTTGTTTGCAGTCCATCTGAGCAGGTTTCTCTCATACCCTCTCACCATCTTCTCTCTCTCTCTCTCTCTCTCTCTCTCTCTCTCTCTCTCTGTCCTTTTCCTGAAGTTGAAGCTCAAAGGCCGTTTGGACACCGTTGCAGAGATCCGATGTGAATCACAGAAGATGCTCGAGACACTTTAATAAGAAGACTTTCAGGAGACGTTGCAGAAGAACACTGGGAGCTGTATTGCTGTACAAGGCGACTATTTCGAAGGTGATAAATACATTGATAAATAAATTACTTTCTTGTAAACAGAGCGAGTCTCCAAACTTTAGATACCACCTGGAGATACGACCTGGAGATACCACCTGGAGATACCACCTGGAGTCATTATCCAGTAATTAGAATTCATTTCTTTATAAAGAATAATTCATGATGTGTATTTAATATTGTGGACGGTTGCTGCAGCTGTAACTGCTCTTTCCTTCAGCAGGCTGTCAGGAGGTTCGTAAGAGAGAAGGAGCTGCTCGTCCTGAGGTTTAGGGTTTAGAGGTTTAGAGAAAAGACTCGGAGTAAAGCTGTTGTTGAGCCACAGGTCCGAGTCTTCAGTGCTCAGTAGTGTAAAGATCTGAAGCTTCCAGGAGACTCGTCTCTACAGCGAGTGTCCTGATGAAATGCAGCAGGAGACACCGAGCAGCTGGCAGCTGCACTCAGACCTGCAGGTGCAGAGAAGATCCAAGTCTGACACACACACACACACACACTCACACGCACACACACGCACACACTCACACACTCACACACTCACACACTCAATCGCATGCAGCTACGCTAATATTCTACTGTCACTCAGCAGCTGCTGTAACACGCTACAGATACAGAGTGAAGCAAAGTACAACACACACACACACACACACACACACACACACACACACTATACTCACAATACACATGCACACTATACACACACAACACACACACTATACTTACAATACAAACAACACACACACACACTACATTGACAATACACATGCACACTATACACACACACACTATACTCACAATACACATGCACTACAAACAACACACACACACACTACATTGACAATACACATGCACACTATACACACACAACACACACACACTATACTTACAATACACACAACACACACACACACACTACATTGACAATACACATGCACACTATACACACACACATTATACTCACAATACACATGCACACTATACACACACAACACACACACACACACACACACTCTACTTACAATACAAACAATACACACACACACTTCATTGACAATACACATGCACACTATACACACACACTATACTCACAATACACATGCACACTATACACACACAACACACACACACACTATACTTACAATACACACAACACACACACACACTACATTGACAATACACATGCACACTATACACACACACACTATACTCACAATACACATGCACACTATACACACACAACACACACACACTATACTTACAATACACACAACACACACACACACACTACATTGACAATACACATGCACACTATACACACACACACACACACACATACACACTATACTCACAATACACACAACACTATACACACAACACACACACACACACATTATACTTACAATACACACAACACACACACACACTACATTGACAATACACATGCACACCATACACACAAAACACACACACACACACACACACACACACACACACACACACACACACACACACACACCACACACTACACACACACAAAAAACATATTCCACACACACACTACAAACCAGAGCATTTTTTCTCAAACATAGAAATTGTCCTTTCTTTTTTTAAACATTTTAATGATTTTAGTTTCTTCCATATTCTATAATTATTGGCACCCCGGCTTTATTCAGTTTAGGGTGATGCCGCTCGGACTCACACGTGTGCTTCTTTTATTTGTGTAAAATATTTCTTCACACACACACACACACACACACTACACACACACTATACACACACACACACTACACTCACATTATGCTATAATCACACACACACACACACACTCACAACACACACACACTATACACAAACTATGTACACAACACAAACAATATGCACACACTATACACAACATATACACAGACACTCACAATACACACACACGCACACACACACACACACACTATACACACACACACACACACACACACACACACACTACACTTACTACACACTCACATACTATACACACACACAATACATATATAATAAATACACAATAAACACACTATACACAATATATGCATACACAAAAAACACATACACTACTCTCACAATACACAATATACACATACACAAAACACAAACACACACACTATACACACAAAATACATACATAATAAATACACACACAGTATACACACACTACACACAAAACACACACCACAATCAAAACACACACACATGCACACTATACACACATACTCTACACACACTAAACACAGCTTTTTCTCTCTCTCTCTCTCTCTGTGTCTCTCTCTCTCTCTGTCTCTCTCTCTCTCTCTCTCTCTCTCTCTCTCTCTCTCTCTCTATCCTTTTTCTTTTCTTTTTTTATTTTATACTTCTAAGAATTCTCTCTCTCTCTCTCTCTCTCTCTCTCTCTCTCTCTCTCTCTCTCTTTCTCTGTCTCAAACCCGTTTAAATCTTTTTCATCATTAATCTTGATGGCTCTGGCTCAGAATCTGGATGTTCGCCTTGTACTGATCTCGAATCCAAACACTGAGCAGTCCAGAGAGATGTTAGATAAACCAGAAAGCAATCATTGTGAATTCAGTAAATAAAACATTTTTAAAAACAAACTCAAACAATTTAACATTGCAATAATTCCTGCAGCATGCACCAAGGACACCGAAAACACTGGGGACACTGAGCACACAAGACACACTGAACACACTGGTGACATTGAAACACATTTGGGACACTGAACACACTGGGGACACTGAAAACTCTGGGGACACAAGGGACACTAAACACACTGAGGACACTGATCACACACTAGGGGCACTAGACACACAGGACACACTGAACTCACTGTACACACTAGGGACTCTGAACACACTAGAGACACTGGGGACACTGAACACACACAAGAGACACTGAACACATGAGGACACTAACCACACAAGAGACACTGAGGACACTGGACACACTGGAGACACTGAACACATTGGGGGCACTGGACACACTGAACACACTGTGGACATTGAACACAATGGGGACACTGAGCACATTGGGGACAATGGACATACTAGGGGCACTGGACACATTGGACAAACTGAACACACTGAACACACAGTGGACACTGGGCACACTGTGGACACTGAGCACACTGGGGACACTGGAGACACTGAACACATTGGGGACACTTAACACATTGAACACACTGGGGACACTGAGCACACTAAGGGAATTGAACACTGAGGACACTGAGCACACTAAGCACATTGGGAACTTTAAACACACTAGGGACACTGAACGCACACAAGGGACACTGAACACATGAGGACACTAAACACACATGGGACACTGAGGACACTAAACACACTGGAGACACTGAACACATTGGGGGCACTGGACACACTGGGGACACTAAGCACACTGGGGACACTAAGGGCATTGGACACTGAGGACTCTGCACACACTGAGCACATTGGGGACTTTAAACACACTGGGGACACTGAACACCCTGAGAAAGCATCTTGGGAAGCATCCATGTGAGCAGGTTGTTACTATGGAAATGATTAACAGTCAGAGCTGCTGTTAGGGGAACTAATTACCATCAGGAGCTTCTCTACTCACCAGGCCATTGCAGTTACTCAGTGCCACTCCTGTGGTGTCGTACTGATCCAGTAGATATCCGACGTAATGGCAGTCGTCCACGGCGGCGTGTCGCCACTCCTGCCCCTCCCTGCCCCAGTACTCCACAGTGAAATGTTTGGATACCAGGTTGGGGTTGAGCGTCAGGTTCAGATGAAAGTGCTTTCCGTAAGCAGACAGACGGTAAAAGAGTCTGGTCTCCGAGGCGTCTGGCCCGGTTTGATCCAGCGCCCGTTTTCTGCGTCCGGGTCGGTGCTGTTTCACAGTGTAACTCATAAACTCGCCCTTATAGTTCAGTCGGACCGGAACCGTGAGCTGGTAGTCGTCCAGGTGTGACAGGAACTCGCCTTCCATTTCAACAGCAGAAAGCACAAGGTGAGGGGTAACCATACCATACACAACTACACAATCACACACTCACACAATTACACAAAGATACAACACAATCATACCATACACAACTACACAATCACACACTCACACAATTACACAAAGATACAACACAATCATACTATACACAATCACACACTCACACACTGACACTAATACAAACTCACACAATTACACAACACAATCATACCATACACAACTACACAATCACACACTCACACAATTACACAAAGATACAACACAATCATACCATACACAATCACACACTCACACACTCACACAACTACACACTCACACAAATACACAACACAATCATACCATACACAATTACACAATCACACACTCACACAATTACACACTCACACAATTACACAACACAATCATACCATACACAATTACACAATCACACAAATACACAATCCCACACAGATCACACACTAACACATTCACACAATCACACACAATCAATCAAACAGATACACAAACAAACAATAACACACAATTACACAATAACAATCAAGCAAATCACACAAATCACAAATACAAAATCACACTAAACACAATAACACACAAATACACAATAACAAAATTACACAATCATACAATAACAACATTTTACACAATCACAAATACACAATCACACAAATCATGTTTGATGTGTAGAGCATTAGAAGGAACCTGAGTCTTACCTTGAGAACTGTAAGAAAGACTCTGAGGATCAGCAGCAGCCAAATTCAGGATCAATATCCAAGTCAGCGTCTTCCACAAAATTTCCATAATTTAGCGAAGGTCTGACATGGGGGAGGGGGTTTGGGGGGAGGGGAAGCTACACCAGGATTAAAACACTTCACTCAGTCCAGCACCGTAACAGATTTGATCTGATGATCATCTCTGACGCTCTCAAACAGCTCTCTTCAGTCCACAGAGACGTCCAGGAAGCTTAACAATCTTTGGAAAGTCGAAGCGCCCAGGTCTGACTCGCATGTCCGTCCGAACGTCTGCCAGCCATGAGTGAGGCCAAATTACTTCAAGTAGGTCCAGAGCAGCAGATCTACAGCAGGAGGTTCTCGTTTAAGTCTGTCCATTTGTCTGCCTGGAAGAGAATCAGAACAGAGGACATGCTTAAGCTCATTCAGACCGAACAGAGATTTCAGTCAGTGCATCTGCCACAGGGACGTTCCTGCAGTCACTCTGAGCTCATACGTGATGAGTGCACGGCCAAACCAAGCTTCCATCTTCCACACTGCTAGAATGGACAATTTCCCGCAACTGACCTTCAAACAACGTAACGTCTGAGGGTCGTTTCATCACAAAATGCACTGGGAAACATCACTCCAATCTGGCAACCGTGAAAGTTTAAAGTCCGCTGATGATTTACTTCAACTCTTAACTCATCTACCTTCTCCACACCATGGTTCCTTCCTTCTCTAAAACAATGTGACCTGTATACAGATCCACACCTGCGTTTACATGAGCAAAGCTGTATTCAGATTTGGGGTTACGCAGTTCCTACTAAGTTCCTACTAAGTTCCTACTAAGTTCCCAATTGGATCATCAAAATCACCTGTTTGGAGTTCAGGCCTCCAAGGTTGCCAGATTGGTCAGAGTTGTTTAATATAGTCTAGACCAGGGGTGCACACACTTTTTTAGCATGCGAGCTACTTATAAAATGACCAAGTCAAAATGCAAAAAATAAATGTATATTTTTTTTATGTCATGCGATCTACACACACTACCTTCACAATCGACCGGTAGATTGCGGTCGCCGTACCGGGCACCCCTGGTCTAGACCGTTAAAAATTTAAACAAACCAAAAAACCAACTTACCCGTGAACTTGTAAAGAAACAGCAAGAAAAAGCAAACCGAAGAATGAACAAGTGAACGGATGGTGTGTAACGGAGACGAAGACTCTGTCTTTGACAAACTCCGCCCCCACATCCATAACGTAACTTCTAACCAGCATTAAATAACTAAAGTGTGTAATTACGCCTGAGATCCGAACAAAAACAGTGTCGTTTCAGTATTTAACCCTCACGGAACACTAACACGCCAATGCCAGCTGACTCGGTCACCAGACTGCAGACTCACGATATCTAAGGATTATTTATGTTGGGACACTCAGTTGGAACTTGGTGTCATCAGTCTCAGTCCATGCTAATTATCTGCAGAGTTGACTCAGGAGACTTTAGGAAAATCACCATGCTGAGCTGAAGCCTAAACCTCCTGGACTGGAACTGATGACTCCTAGGCAGGCTGTGGACAGAGGAAAAGTCAAACAACCGTCTTCAGCGTGTAGTTAGTGTAAATAACCCCTGATACAGCATGCGTGTGGTGATCAAGGTCACTGATTACAGTCATTTGGATAGTTCTGTTCTGGAAGCAGCGTCTGGAGCTCAGGGGTTATTTACAGACTTCAAATCCAAAGCGTCTCGTCATTATAAAGAACCTCACTGAGTTATTAAGTGTATTAGCAAAGAATTCACCAAACTCTGAGTTTCTCAAACAAAGACAGAAAACCACAATTTCCTCTCAGTGTTTTCTACACAAAGGTCAAAACCAGCAGAAAACAGATTTCTGAGGATAAACTCAGATGTAATTGGGCTAAAAACATGAAGACTATGGTTAATGGTGAGCAGCAGGTCAGGAGCAAAGACTTTAGTTTTGCAGGACATCATTAGTCATCACAGCGTCCAGCCCAGCGTCCAGCCCAGTGTCCATCCCAGCGTCCAGCCCAGTGTCCATCCCAGCATCCAGCCCAGTGTCCATCCCAGCATCCAGCCCAGCGTCCAGCCCAGTGTCCATCCCAGCATCCAGCCCAGCGTCCAGCCCAGCATCCAACCCAGTATGAATCCCAGTGTCCAGCCCAGTATGAATCCCAGTGTCCAGCCCAGTGTGAATCCCAGTGTCCAGCCCAGCATTTATCCTAGTGTCCAGCCCAGTGTAAATCCCAGTGTCCAGCCCAGTGTCCAGCCCAGTGTAAATCCCAGTGTCCAGCCCAGTGTCCAGCCCAGTGTCAATCCCAGTGTCCAGCCCAGCATTTATCCTAGTGTCCAGCCCAGTGTCCATTCTAGTGGCTCACTATGAAGCGTGTTCTTCATTAATTTATTTCAACGTGTTCCATACAGACTCTGTTTTCTGAAGAGCTCATGTCCTTCACTAGGAGGGTTTTTCCAGTTTCGGTGACATTTTCTTCTTAAATACTACAAATAATCCTCACAGAAAACCTGAAACTACACCAAAAACACAGAGACATATTCATCCCCATCTTCAATGTAATTCTGATAAACAAAAAGACCCTGGAAGACCTGTGTAGTCTATACCAAATTGGCAACCCAGTCAGTAACTGTCGTCTCTTTTGCGCCCCCTGCTGAGCATGGGGCAGTGGAATTCCTGCCCCACAGGGTCTATACAGCGTGTTTATTTGTTTCTTTGTTGATCACAAGGTGCAACATCGATTCTGAGAGAAGCAGAGAACCAGGAAGCACAAAACAAAACAGTGATACGAGAATAAAATAAAAAAAAGGTTTTGATTTAATCTGTGACAAAGCGAAATTTTTACTCAGAGGAATCTCAAAATATGGAGCTGTGGAAGAGGAATGTGGTGAAGGTAATGCAGATGATGAAGCTCTTCATCACTGAATGTACAAACAACTCAACAAGGATCATAACCTCAGATCTTCAGGAATCAGACCTGCTGAACCCTGTGAGAGAGAACCCTGTGGGAGAGAACCCTGTGGGAGAGAACCCTGTAAGAGAGAACCCTGTAAGAGAGAACCCTGTGGGAGAGAACCCTGTAAGAGAGAACCCTGTGAGAGAGAACCCTGTGAGAGAGAACCCTGTAAGAGAGAACCCTGTGGGAGAGAACCCTGTAAGAGAGAACCCTGTGGGAGAGAACCCTGTGGGAGAGAACCCTGTAAGAGAGAACCCTGTGGGAGAGAACCCTGTGGGAGAGAACCCTGTGGGAGAGAACCCTGTGGGAGAGAACCCTGTGGGAGAGAACCCTGTGGGAGAGAACCCTGTGGGAGAGAACCCTGTGGGAGAGAACCCTGTGGGAGAGAACCCTGTGGGAGAGAACCCTGTGGGAGAGAACCCTGTGGGAGAGAACCCTGTGGGAGAGAACCCTGTGGGAGAGAACCCTGTGGGAGAGAACCCTGTGGGAGAGAACCCTGTGGGAGAGAACCCTGTGGGAGAGAACCCTGTGGGAGAGAACCCTGTGGGAGAGAACCCTGTGGGAGAGAACCCTGTAAGAGAGAACCCTGTGGGAGAGAACCCTGTAAGAGAGAACCCTGTGGGAGAGAACCCTGTAAGAGAGAACCCTGTGGGAGAGAACCCTGTAAGAGAGAACCCTGTGGGAGAGAACCCTGTAAGAGAGAACCCTGTGGGAGAGAACCCTGTAAGAGAGAACCCTGTGGGAGAGAACCCTGTAAGAGAGAACCCTGTGGGAGAGAACCCTGTAAGAGAGAACCCTGTGGGAGAGAACCCTGTAAGAGAGAACCCTGTGGGAGAGAACCCTGTAAGAGAGAACCCTGTGGGAGAGAACCCTGTAAGAGAGAACCCTGTGGGAGAGAACCCTGTAAGAGAGAACCCTGTGGGAGAGAACCCTGTAAGAGAGAACCCTGTGGGAGAGAACCCTGTAAGAGAGAACCCTGTGGGAGAGAACCCTGTAAGAGAGAACCCTGTGGGAGAGAACCCTGTAAGAGAGAACCCTGTGGGAGAGAACCCTGTAAGAGAGAACCCTGTGGGAGAGAACCCTGTAAGAGAGAACCCTGTG